>JAHZMW010001910.1:0-18016 GCA_027743745.1 Alloscopus bannaensis | reverse complement strand
AATCATTTCTACTCTCTCACTCTTGAAACCCGCAAATTGTCCTCCCTCAAAAATGATTAGATGCTGTGAACCGTGGTTGAGTGGAAGAACGTTACTTTTTATATATACATACATTATATGACTTTTAGATGGAAATGTATTCTCAGAAAATAAGATATAACATGTCTGTGACAAATCCAATTGTTCCTCTGGTTTAGAGAGCAGAGAGCACTAAAGAATCTACAAAATTATTATGACTAAGGAATGCAAAAAAAAACTACATCATTATGATGTGGACATGGTAGACAGATTCTTAGAAAACGGAACTTGTCTCTCGATGACATCTTGAAACCTGACTTTCTGCTTAATCAAGCAGAAGACAGGTGAAGCAATAATTGGGATTACGTGTCTTCACATTTGAGTGAGTCATCCTGTAGCGGAAATAAGTCGACGACGCAACTTGTGACAAACATTTCTACTATTACGACACACTATGTAGTATATTTTTTGCGTCTAATTGTTTGTGGGAGTGTGAGTAAAGGGTTGTTGTACTGCTCACTTCTACTATTACGCACGTCTCCCAGTGATTAAGCAATCAGCAGGGGATTCTGAAATAGGACTGTTACGGGAAGTCGAAGAATTGCAAGGTCTCTTAACGGAACACGATGCTGTGAGATGAAGTGGATAACATTGTACCGAAATGACGCACTATATCATAATATGCACGTGTACAAGTCATTTTGTCATGACTTTAATGAGATTGCGGTTCTTTTCACTTATTTGGATGGTGTTGTGTCTCCTTAAAAAATCATGACCCAGCCTTGAATTTATTCGGAGGACGAGACAAAGTTTTTTAAAAATGTACAATGAAGCCCAACGGGACATGTCCCTACAAAATGTTTTGACCAGGCGAGTCTTAATGTTCATTAAGGATTTTTACGGTACACTTTGCCAAAAGAAATTAGCAAAATGAGACTTTCACGTGAAGTATTGTGGGTTGGCTGTAGAAAGAAGCTTAGATTTTTTTACATATCCGCCTAAGATGATGTGTGAGAAGGCGAAACTCGTAAGTGTAAGGAATGAGATCAAAGTGTAAAACGAAACCTGTTAAAGAGGAAGAGCACAGCACGCAAAATCATTTCGTCTCCACCTTGAAAACACTTAAATGCTGCCCACACAAGTTCCACAACGTTTTCCACATCATCCCACATCTAAAGAGGGCTTTTTTGTGTGCGAATGTGCGGTTATGCGGTATGCTAAAATATGGAGATACACCTGGCTAACCGAGAACACACTGGGACCTCATGATGACCCTGACATTTGATCTTAAACGCTAAAAGTTGCAAAGTGAAGCACTTGCGATGTCCACGGAGCGACAAGACGGCAACATTTTTATGACCACATCATGAGTTGCGCTTTTCATTCAACAGGTTTCACTTTTCATCTTGATTAGATTCTCTGTACCAATTTCAAAAATAATTGCAACTGACGACCAACCAGCCGAGTATGAGCAAATAGCACCTTGCTAATCGAAAAATGGACTTTTACGCAAAAAATTGTGTACACTGTAATCACCACGTTTATTTATTCATTCAATTTACATCATAAGCAATCAGTATACATTTTCTTGTTACAAATGATTTGTTGAAGAATCACTATTCTCGTTATATCGTCATCAAGTTGGAAAATGTAGAAGAGAAAAGATCATAAAAAAAATCAGCGAATATATTTATTGCACCACTCGTGACAATTCTACCGTTTTGTGTAACTTGTTAGAAAGCTTTGAGAGAGTGGAAATATCAAAGTAAATTATGTAAACTGTATTAGCTTTGAAGAAAGTTAATCTCCAACTCGTACCAAGAAGCGAGGGGTTCCTTTGCTCAATTAGAAATTGAGCGAGTCATTGAATATTAATCTGTAATCTATATTTCTAATTTTTTTACTTGTTGAAGGTTTATTTATGTTGTACCTTCTTGACAATCTTCTTACTTCAAGCACAAATGATTTTTTCGACTACCAATTACGATAAATTCTCCAAACCCATTACATGAAGTTATTATGCAAAGTCTCACATGCAAGAAGCAATTAACAATTAGTGGTTTCTTGTTAACCTCCCGGAATCTCTCATTCCATTTCTTCTTTAAATCACATTAAGAACAAAGCTGGCGCTACAACGCTATATTCATCACTGTCATGCCCCATCACTCAATCCATCAGTAGGGACCCCATATCCCAGATTTATTGTTGATGCCAATCTCTGAAGAAGGAAGATGAGCACACATTTGTGGGTGTCACGACTATTTAAATGCCCTGAGCAAAAACCAAGTAGATGTGCACAACAATGCAAAAAATAAAACTTTGGGCATGTCTCTTGCAGATTATAAATGATCACAAGGTAGATCTAGACACACACACGTCTTTACTTCATAGCTGTGTCATTTTATCGTTATTCCCATTAAATACGATCAATATGCACGTGAGCTATAAGCTGTCTCGACTTCTACTTATTTGGCTAATGCGTCATTACGTACACAATAAATATTATCGACACATTTACAGCATGCATCGATATTTCAAACTTTGAAGCACACAATCAGGAAGTCAGAGAACTTTACAAGATGTTCTCATCCAAACGCCACACGTCCACCATGATTTGTGGAGGAACGTAGGAGGAGTAATATTTTATCTTGGATTTGGATATTCGAATTTTTTTTACCCGAAAATATCACTCTCAATAATCAAAGAATGTTGTTCGCACCCACCTTCATCTCCATCGAGAAGAAGGTACCATTCCTTATACGCACACTTTTTGCATACTTGTGTAGGCAGATAATGCGATCATCATCAAGTCCTGTATCTCCAATACGAGAATATTTTCAGAGGTTTTGTAGTAGTAGCTGAAATCTTGGCACTTGTAAAAAAGGAGGGACCTCAGATAGATAGCAAATGATATAATGTGCCCAGAAACAGTCATCCACCTTCGTGACATTTGAAGACAAGGATACGTAAACAAAGTAGGTATCCTCAAAGATAAATAGTTGTGGAGAATCTCGTGATCTTGACCTTTACCAGAGGGACGCCAGTGAGTGGATGAACGATAAATTTATAGCCTTTCAAGCCGCTCATCATGCTCATTGTGCTGTACTGTTTTTTTCCCTTTGCAAAAAAAATGATAGATGAAAAAATGTTGAGACATGCCTTTCGTTATGGAGGCACACATCTCAGCACACTTTTGGGTTTGTGCACGACAGCGAAAGATTCACGCGATGAGTGAGTGGCTGTACAAACTTTAGAAAAAAAATCCAAAAAAATTAGTGTGGTGGGATGGTGTGGGGCACAACCATTATTATTTTGGCAATTATTCACGACATTCATGATACCTTCACAGATATCACGAGATGAGAAGCTGAGCAGGGGTTAGCACATGAAGCTTGTTCAATTGTTGCATGGCTCATCGGTGCTTTTGCATACAATTTGTTCACAACATCATCCCCTTCCTTTTTGCAGACATGCAAAAAAAAAGTTGGCATGGAAAGATTTAAACTTCACCGATGGGATGGGAGGAAGGAGGGTGATAATGACTCAACTTTTTGCTAACCTGGAGTAAACTCTTTGTAAGTTCAAATTCCGAAACTTGAAGACGAGCTAAGCCTTTGGCAGCTCATATGAATATGGTTTTTGAATATGCTCATCCTGCGAAAATCCTCTTCCACCTGTAATGTCCAGAGAGCTTTATAGATATTACACCATCTTATATCTTGTAAGCCGTTATAAAAAAGAGGATTACATATTTCAGGCGTAAACAAACATAGGTGAATCTTCAGTTTTCAATAGGTATGTTCACGTAGTAGTACTGAACTGTTGTGAAAGTTCCATTACATTTTACTATTGCAAAGCTCTAGCTTTTTAGCGGATTACGAAAGATCTACTCATATAATACCATGCTACACGTTTGACAAGCATAAACTTTTTTGCACGGGCTAACAGGTACCTTATAATTTTCGCACTGATGCTCAAGCATTTCACGTGCCCTCTCTTCTGCCAGCCGTCGGGGCAAAGTTTTGGTGACCGCACCTATTGTCATTATTATTGTTAGCATAAAATCGCAGCAACATCTTCTCCGTGCACAAAGGGAGCATTATGTCACGCTCAAAAAAAGGGTATGATGCGCTCTAGAGAGAAACTCAAATACCTGATATTTTGCTAATCTCTACGGGCTTTCATCTGATATCTGTAAAGTTTGGGTGGATCCTTGGATGCTGCTGCGATTTGAACCTGAACTTTAAAGAGCATTAAGACTAGTTTTATGAGGAATTATTTTATAATAAGACACGCTTATATCGGTAAACAGTTTGTTTTAAAGATGCTTAATGCAATCGCATGAGTCGTGACAGTGACATTGAGCAAGGTAAAACGACTGCGGAGAAGTGGAGAGAAGGGCGTTGGGGGCATCAAGTTGGAATGCAGATTTTCCTTCTTTTCCTCATGTCTGTCTCAGTCAAGAAGCTGGTAATCCTCTCTATTGTTTTCTCCACTTGTTTCAATTTAGATAGCACTTTGGGTTCACGTGCATTTATTGCGGATTTGGGAGCAGAGGATAAAGTGTTGATTTTCTGTGGTTTGCGAACGTGAAGGCAATTCCTTTGGGGAAATTTGACCACCATGTCAGCCTCCATTGGTTCTCCAGACTTCATTAAGTCGTGCGACGTATTTATTTGGGCTGAATTGCGAGACAGGAGCAGAGCACATGCCAAAATATATAAGGCATATCTTTGGGAAAATCTGACCACCATGTCAGCCTCCATTGGTTCTCCAGACTTCATTAAGTCGTGCGACGTATTTATTTGGGCTGAATTGCGAGACAGGAGCAGAGCACATGCCAAAATATATAAGGCATAAGCTTGAAACTGAAAGTCAATCATTTGCCTCATGCTGTTTAGGTGCATTAATTTTTCGCAGCTCGTGCAAGATTTGTGCAGAAAAGTTCACTTGATTTACTACGGTTCACAATATTCACAGATTAAGATGGACGGGTTAATGGGTGGGCCCATCAAAGATTTACATGGAATATCTGCAAGCTATGCCTACTCAATCTAATACAGAAGCGACTCACCATTTGGAACTGGAAAAGACTCGTTTCATTCAGAGCTGGAGTGAGCGACAGCATCATTGTCTTCTGAAGCAATGTTACACCAGAGTTGCCCAATCTTAGTACATTACTTTCTGGCTTGAAACCTTTGTGGTATGAACGAGACTGCGGGACTAGCTTTAATAATTGAACAGGTTCTAAATGTAGATATTCCGTCATCTTGTTGCACACTCCAAATACTGTAGGATTAGGATTAGCATGTATTTTCACCTATTGTTAAAAGGTATAAAGTGCATTCCAGCACCAGCTCCACTCGCCTCATTAATTGGCGAGAAAAACAAAGTCATAAAAAGTTGCTCAAAATAATGCATAAATTACGGAGGTACTGCGTAGCGTTGATGTGCCTAATAGCGCCTTTCACACTTTCGTGTTGAGTGCCAGTCTGGCAGAGTCTGCCAACTGGCCGATCCCCAATATTGACGGATGACGACTACAATAATATTGACAATGCGTGGACAATTCTCGTTGAAAGTATCATAATTTGGTAGAGTGCTTTTCCACCCTTAGCAGTCCGGTGTGCTTCACAAATACTGCGGACAAACTGGGTTAAATGAATTAACTTGAACAATTGACAATACACCAATTTCCCCGTAATTGATGTGTTGAACTAACATTTGAGCTACAAAGTATGACCTGTGCATAGTACCCAAATCTAAAATCAACTTTTTTCTACGTCATCAGTCTATTATTAGGAATCAAAATTGGTGGACGAAGTCATGCATGATCTGTGGCAGCTTGATAATTTTAGACTTTCACAAAACTTGTTGAAATCCTCGACTTTCATATGTAAGCTGTTGAAAGTATCTCTCGATTTTTGTGGAAATCGGAGGAATCTTATATAAAATACGCTCACCACGAGCTTGAAACAGAAGGGATGTAATTTGTTCACTTCAAAGTAAAATATAACAAGCGCAGGTGGTGGCTTTGTGAAATTGTCAAACGCAGGATTGTCAGAGATTGTGTGATGGCATGTGGTTGGCGAGCACGTTCATAACGTGAAGAAGTTATTGCAAACATAAAAGTCTACTTAGATGGCAATCTTTGTGAGTGTGCAAACTACATGTCTTTCAATCAGTGAAAAAAGTGGGCCTATTTCAGATTGGGTTGCTTCCACGAAACTCCTACCATTATTACTGATGTGGATTGACATCACTGGGGTAAAAGTGTGTATCTTTAGATATCTTGGAATCTCTCATTTGAGTAATCACATTGATGTGGCGTAGTATCAACTCTGGGGAGCGTGTGTGTAATAGAATTTGTTAAGTATATAGTCTAAATAGTTTTTGCCCTAATATTTACAGCCCACAGAAAAGCTTGTATAACATGCAATTTGGTCCACGTATAGTAAGGGCCTACGGATTTGTTCTCAAATTTTGGAATTGTCATAAGCGAACGAAAACAATAAGAGAGCAGACACTTCACTATGTTGATTACTGTGTCGCCTGTATTTGCTGCTACAATTGTAACTGTCATATTTGTCTACTAAGTATTGATATTTTTCGTTTTCAGAATTGTCTTCAGAGTAATCTCTCCTGATAACCTAACAGCGGTCCTCTAACTCCATGTTCTGTGGCCAGTAGCACCAAAAATACAGGTAAGAAAAGTACAAAGAAACCTATTAACGTCCTGCTGGTTTGAAGTTAGAAAACCATTTCATAAAACGGCAGCATATCACCAGGCAAGCATATATATCGCGAATATGCAAATAGAAAACGCGTAGGTGGATATTTTTTGAATAACAGTAAAACTTTGCCTATTAATAACTGAAATACAATACAGATAAGAAGCTTTCAAAAATTGGTAAACATACATACACACGTATATATATATATGTATACATACTACAAACAACGCGGTTCTCTGCTTCGTAGCTAATTTCCGCTGTAGTTTAGAGCAAACAAAGACTCTCAAATGCTCAAGCCCACGCTCAGATGAAACAGGAAAGGTGTGAATTGCCTAGTTCCTCTCGTAATAACTTTTACACAGTGTCTAAATATAAACGCGCGTCTCATGTGGAAAACTGTGATCGTAGTAGCATCCCACAGACAGATTGTCAACAAAGCGCAAACTTCACGTAATGACACGACCACCTATATATTACTCCTACGTTGTCTGTTGTGGCAGATTGGCATTTCTGCGGAAACACACATAGCTAAGCAAGCCTTTTTGGTTGGGGACATTAAAACAGAGAACCATCAAACAAACCTTTCACGACTGATTTTACTCGCCTTTCATCTCTCTCTACACAAACGCCAATTTAAGAGAAAAACCTTTCCAGCTCTGCGAGGTGTAGTGTAGTAGATTGTAAAAGCTGAATTGAGAAGATTACAACCTGCTCTGAAGGTCAAAAGTACGTTGGAATGAGATACTATGCAAAAAACATGGCAAATTGTTTGAGAGTGTGAGTGTTATGATTCATCAAGTCTTGTGCAAGCCAACAAGTTTTTCACAGAGTTCATCTGTAATATAACCATAATATGTATTGAATTCCCATCGGAAGATCTGCACTTTACTCCGTAGTCAAAAAGCTGAAATCACAGAACGAAGAGCTGTACGCGAGAGCAACTTTTGCATTTCGACGAAACCTTTTCGCAAATGCAATTACTCTTTCTGGAGTTTCATAATTCACAACAATTACATTTTAGATGTAGACTCATATTTTTTTTTGGAAATTGCGATCCCATCATTAAAATCGTGTATGATATATGTATACTGTTTACTTAATGTACGAATATACTTGAGCGTGGGCAATGTCTCGACGGTGGAAGTCTGGAGGAGTGCGTGTTTCCTAAATCGTAGGAGATTGTGTAAGACTAATTTGTCCTAGTCATTCATAATGAAAGATTCTCAAAAGCTACCGTTTACTGGAATGGAGATCGATAGTCTTGTCTAAGGTTTACATAAGATTTCTTGCTGCGACAAAATTGCTTGTTTGAGCTTGCTGCATGAGCTTCGTAGTTTTGTAGTTTCAATCAAGCTTTAGCCACTTGTTTTAGTAGTTCCTCGTCGATATGATAGGATTTTTATTTCGTGGAAAATATCTCGTCTGCGTGGAAGGTGGTGGTCTGGTGGGGAGAGAGTTGAAAGTCAAGTTTTTTCTGCACTTACTCACAAGTCTTTGGTTTAACCTTGAGAGAACGAGTGGAAAACTCGTCCTGTGTGGTGGACTGAATATTATATTACTGTAGTTGATATGATATAATCTTCGTGCATAAAAAGTGGATTTCTACGTATCAAACTTCTCCAAGTATCTCTCATGCATGTTTTGAGGTACAGACGCAAAAAGGAAAAGTGTGGCTAAAACACGCAAAAGTTGGAAGAGTATTTAAAAACAAAAGAAGCCTATGCTCTTAATAATTATTATTACGAAGTCGAGCAGGAACTGAGGCTCGGTCCAGTCATACTTTACAAAACGAAAGCAATGAATGACTCAGAACAATTAGCAGCAACTGTTCGTGCCAAGCTTGGCTCTCTTTTTACGCTAGGTTTTCCGATTATTTGCACAAAATGATCACTCATTTTACTGCTAACATGCCTCAACATATGGACCCAGGCTAAGTTTGAGTTTTACGCTTTGATCCACCAGTTAAACTGTTTGCGCAACCTTTTTCGCAATCAGGAGCTCTATTATAGATGTAAAGTGCAAAAAGGCAAATGAATCCATTTGGCAGAAACTGGATTCCAATATAATCACGGTATCCTCTTATAAGGATGAAATACATTCCACTTTGTCCGTGAAATTGATGGTATGCAGGAACTGAAATGTGGTAACAACAAATCAGTTGTTTACATGATGGCTGAAGGTGGAAAGGTCAAGATATAAAAATATCCCTTTTCTTTGAATACAACACGGTCGAAGGTTTTCCCATTATTTTTGTTTTTGCTCATTCATCTCCTTTTGATTCCCATTCTACAGCTTTCGGTCTTCAAAACGGAGTCTGCACAAGACAATAGAAGTGTAGGCGGCTGCTTCCTTCCTAAGTATTAAAGTAGACTAATAACATAATATACATATGTATGTACTGCGTAGACATCATATTAATATTATTATGTTTTCCGTTGTTTATTTTGTTTCGTGAAACCAGACCGGCTTTCGCAACTCCAGAAAATTTATGTTTATTATTGTATACGTGCTTCGTCGAGATGACCACTTCCTATTTGTGTGCTTTAAGCAGATATATGTATTTGCTAACGGAAAGTCTCTGTCCTACACAAATGCAGCAATTTCAGGTACCTAATTCGGGCTGTGGCTACTTTCTCTTATCAAATTTCATTTAGCCACGTAAAACTTCGCCAGTCCAAAGGTTCCTTTGGAGAACCATCGTTTAATCACTACACCCAAAGATAAAGTGGCTCCCACTAGAGTTCCTCTAAAGTTATCTCATGTCATAGAAAATCATGTCTCGATCAGCACTGCCCATTTTTTCCAAGTCTGACCCATGCCTTACAGGCAAAGGTCAACGAAATCAGATAAATCTAACCCAACGAACCCATACATAGTCTACGGCAATTTCGCAATTATTTATGTATAAAACTGCGAACACTTGACA
This sequence comes from Alloscopus bannaensis, assembly GCA_027743745.1. Classification (NCBI taxonomy): domain Eukaryota; kingdom Metazoa; phylum Arthropoda; class Collembola; order Entomobryomorpha; family Entomobryidae; genus Alloscopus; species Alloscopus bannaensis. The sequence goes on along the minus strand of JAHZMW010001910.1, from coordinate 8,338 downwards.
AGCTCACTCTTGAAGCACGTGTCGAAAGGATGAGCACAGGCGGAGGAAAGTAATTAATAAATTATTTCATAACTCCCATTTCCACTCGACATTTTGTCAATATTGTGCTCAGAGATTTAGAGAAAAATTCTCATATAATTATGAAGTTAACAAGCCTCTCGGGCGTCATTCTCGTATTAAAACGCAATTAAAACCGGATCCTTTTATATCACAATTCGCTCACAAAGTCATTTTCAAGTGCATGGGTGAATTGTGGCACATTTTCAAGAGAAAACTTGTTATACCTACGGACTTACTACGCCTTCAATGAAGCCTTTGCAAAAAAAGTTCGTGTATCATACGACTACGACATTTACCGCCCTGCATTGTTAGAAAGGTGCGATTACACAAGATTACATCATGCACACCTCACTCACATGTCCTCAGCTAGACACACGAGGGATTTTCCTTATCAAGCCGACCAAATCTAATGAACTTGTATTTAGCAGAGCATGTGGAAAATGTATACTTCTCAATACAATTAACCCTAGAGAAGCATTTGACCTTTTTTGTGAATCTAGTCAGATGTGTATATTATATACTTGTGTGTGTGAACTAATGAGGGCAACCGTCATGATTAATATGTATATTCTCATATATGCATCACACTTATTAGCGCAACCTTTTGTATGACAGATTTCATTAACCTTCGTCCAAAGAAACTGAAAACTATCAATGCACCCTTTGTATTTATTGCTTCTACTCCTGTCAATGGGAATCCTGTAAAATGCATGATTTTGCAGTATTTAAGCCTTTCGCATTAGAAGTGAATGTCAAAAGGCCAATCAACGTGTGTACTTAAAGGGCTTCCTTTGCGTATTTAGTATTTTTATATAACCAATATATCATCTCGTCACCTTCGTACGTCAACATCAGGACGTTTCACTCAATGTGATTTTCCCTTATCTTGTAAATCTTTTTAGTTTTTTTTTGTGCGCTAACTGTTGCAAATTAGACTTTTTAAGGTGAGCGAATCGGAAAGGTATTTAAGTTTGGGAATATAATGATCCGTCGTGTGATGCTCCAAACATTGAATTATTGGCAAAGATTGGGAATCGGACGTGGCAATTAACTTTTTTAAAGAATGTATATTGTATGCTTGACAATCGCATAATTCCTCTTTTCTAAATATGTTTGAGTACATGACAAAAATTACGTTGTGCTCATTTCCTCGTTGGATCGCTGTACAAAAGACATGCGGCGATGATGGAGTCTTCATTAGAGAATTCCGAGTGATGCCAAAAAATCCTTTGTAACTTGTCAAAAACGTGTGTTTTGGAATCGGCCTTCAAAGCCCATATTTTTACTTCGCAAAGAATGAGAAACCTGTAGTTTGTCAGCCACTTAAAATCGATGTCAAATGAGCATCACAACTTGACGAGATGATCAGAGTAAAATGCACACTTATTGGAAGGATCAAGGCAAGACATGAGCATTACAATTTGACTCCCTGTTAAGTGTGGATAAATGACAATTGAGAGAAATACGCTAAAAGTATTTCCAGAGAAGGGAAAATGTTTCGCACAGCATGCTGTTGTTTACAATTCATTGGAAAATATTCGCCTTGAAGGTAAAACTCAATTTCCACTTACAAAGGTTATCACAAAAAACAACTGGACACCTGTGTATATATACAAGCTACGTGCAAACTTTTCAATTGCTGCAAATAACAGTAGAAAATTTACAAGGCTGATAATCAGACGGAAACAGCCACAAAAGAATAATCATGATGACCACATGGAAAACTTTTTTCTCTATAATTTACTCGGAAGTTAAGCCAAAAATAGTGGTTTCTATCCGCACACAGATTTTATCTAATTTTTCCTGTGAACTACGTCTTTAAAACTGAGGACAAATACCGTAAACAACAACTTGGACTCACAAATACAGATATAGCACAAGAAACAATATAATTGATGTATGAGCTTTGCGTACGCATAAAGTAACCTTCCATCGTCATCAGCACTTGAGATGTTTACACATGTCTTTATCATCTGCTCTAGTTAAGATTAACACTCCTTTGTGCTCGTTCCTCCGGAATTACATTATGAAGCACAAAAATGAGTAATGAGTATGCTCATACGCCAAGAAAAATGGATGAGTGAGCAGCGAGTAATGGAGTCAAGCATGCCAGACAAGGTGGCACCATTGCGTGTCGTCGTCACGCAAATGTGCACCTCGTCCATAATGACCAGATACGAGCAGGACGGAACTCGGCATTTTCTTCGCAATTGATCTTTTCAAAGAGGCTTATGACTTTGTAATCATATCGCACAGACGTTCCTTCTGTGTGATGTATGCTCATAAAATGACACTTTTTGCGTATCGTGCGCCACGCGGATTAGCCTCTTTGATAAATTGCTGAATGACAGGGCGACACAAGTGGAAAAGTATTTTTTTCAAAATTGGGCAGCGACAAACATACAAATTTTGAGTAGTAAAAAATGCGACAGCTTTAAAGTGAATACAAAGCCTGAAAAGGAGCCGTTTACAGGCTCAGTTGATAACCCAAATTATTTGGAGTTTTTTTCTAATCACCACCAGAGGTATGAGATTGTCTGTGATTTCATGCAATTCGTGTAGGCGTCTCTGTAATTGTTGGTGATTAAGAAAATTTGAAACTTGTGATTTCGGCTGTGGCCATTAATTTGTCCTCACTTCTTAATCCTGTGCAACGAAGTGTTTGAGCTTATTTCATCTCTTCCTCAAGTGAAGTCCATGGGATCATAAACATGTTATATGGTACAGGAGATTTGGATTGATGAGTAGATAAGCTATTTATGGTAAACGCATTTCCGTCCTCTGAAATTGATATCGTGTGAAGCGGGCCCATTATTCATAATAGGCGTGTAATGATTTGCGATACAAATCCAATTATCCTCCCCAAAAATATCGAAAAATACATGTTTTTTCAACTCACAAATTTCATTCTTTTTTTGACGGCAGAAAAATATCATTTTAGGGAGAAGCCTACGCGGCATGCAACAACCTTATAATCTACTGATTGGATGCGGTTACATCTAACTTTATACTAATGCTGTATGATTGGCGCGTACGATTAGAGAAAAATTAAGTGTAATTATATCCTTATAAAAGTTTGAATGTTTGTGTCAGTCAACAGGAAATGAATAATACTCGTTATGTCACCAATACAGCGCCATATGCATTACTCTCATCGTCCCTAGTTAAGTGCATTTAAGTACTCATCAACCGTCATCATCACCCTGCCCAGTTTTGGTGCGAAGGACGCGTTGTTAACCAGGAACAACAAATCTACTCCTTTACAACTGCGGATGGCATAATTCTGTAAAATGCGGATGACAACTAGTAATGGTTGAGCATCTTATGAAGCTTTGATGCATATGTCCCACATTAAAGGGAAAAAATACGCTTAGCCAACTTGTCACTTTATCGCTGGTGTAATCACAATACTGGCACAGCACACGTCACAGTTGACAGTCACAACTTTATTGGTCCATCATCCTCTCTGCTGCAATGGACTTGCAAAAAAAAATAACAAAGTCCGTCGTGTTGCGGTCGAGGCGTACGTTGTCGTCACACCACATTTCATAAAACATTATAACTTCGTGCATGATTCCTGAGGACTGAAGAGGAAAGTGGTTTTGATTACTATTATGAAAAAGGATTTCCTGCCAAGTTGTGCACACATCAAAAGTGTTAAGTCAGCTTACCCACAAAGTCTAGAGTTGGCATCATTTTTCGCAGTTGCAACTCGGATTGTGATAATCCACACACAAAAATTGACCACAATCGTTGAACCAATAAAATGTATGTTTTCCTTAAACTCCTTTCCTGTGTGTGTGCATACGCCGAGAGCGTATGTCTAGCCTTTTTTAGGGATTGATCTCCTTATTTTATGCAATGTCTCCGCATCCCACTCAGCATTTTACTAATATCCATCTTTCCGCTTGTAATACAAAGCGATTTGGTTTCGCATGCTGTCATCCGTGTCACAAGGATTTCGCTCAATAAAAATGTATCACAAAACATTTGTTATGAGAAACAACTGCAAAATCAAGCGTCGCATATTAATCCCTCCGCTTGGAGCAATTGTCTTTTTTCTGCACATTATCTCTCTATATTAAAATATACGGCTATATGTAGGCATTGTATTTTCCAAATCAGTTATCCATGATGGCTACATAACGTCAAATGTCCTAACATTTTGAGCTATGTTAAACATGTTCATACGTAGCTTTTGCTAATTTATTATGCGATTGAGGTTAAACTTTTCCGCAGAACAAGACAGGCAAAAAAATGAAGAAATGAGCAGAATGTCAGTTTTTTGGGGGAAACGAGGCAATTCTGTAATAATAATTTGAGCATTTTCCACGTATACGCAAACATTACTAAGGATAATGCGCAATATACTTTGAATTCCCAAGTAAAGTAGGTACATGGATAAAAATCTGTAGATTTTTTTATGTACGCATACTATACATACATACATAGAGATGATGAAAGCTATTTATGACCGTATTATGCTCGTGTTGTTTTGCTGGCTAATGGAAACTTGACAGACATTCATTGTGTTATGCCGCAGTCGTAGAATTTGTAAATGTTTATTTTACTTTCATGTGCTAAGCCCTGTGAGAGAGTTGTCTTTTTGTTCTTGTGACTTGAGTCGTGGTCGTATGTCCTGACTCATCAGATCCTCACAAGTTGAGGGGATGTTGGTGAAGTTATATGTTTGCGGTTTCTCTCCCACTCTATTTCCGTAGTAGTCGGATTTCTCGACGATTTTATACGCAACAAAAAGTTAGTGAGAAACTGCGACTATTGGGAATTTGGGCTACAGAAATTTGGGATTAATTGAAGAATTTCCACACTCTGTATCCTTCCTTCCTTCGAAGCTTCGTGTAGAATGGTACATTCGAAGCATAGATTTCCAGAAGGAAGAAACGTCATCGTCACAAGGAAAATTTTCTGGTATCCTCCTCCTCAGACTTTAGGGAATGAGCCCACGCGCCTCCCACCTCTGTTTACGCTTCCTGCACAAATGTAACGAGACAAGACAAAAATCTGCGTAAGACAAAATATTATTGGGAATGACGACCTTTCACCCGTTTCGCAAACACAAGAATTTACAACTCGCACACACCCAGCAGCCGGTAAAAGTGCAAGTCGAGTGCATATGGTTGGTGTGGGGGCGTGGTGTTTATCAGTAACATAAAAAATCTTACTTTTTCTACACCATTTGACAGGTACACAAATATCCTCTGTTATAATCATAATCTCCTCATTCTGCGATCAGGCGTGACGCTAATCTTTATTTAGCTCTTGACCAAACCAGATAACATTTCCATGAACTTACATTCTAAACCATTACGTGTTCACACAAATAACTTTACCTTATCGCTAAATACCTTTACGTAAAAAACATCATAAATCCGATTAGAGATCAGTCGTTTTCCACGCATTTTACAACAAGCAACCGAATTTGTAGGCGGGGTGCTTCCAATTATTGTGCCGCTACAAAATCCACAAAAATTAAGATTTTATTTCTCTTTTATCACAGGTAAATGAACGAGCTCGTTGCAAACACGTGATTCTTACATAACAGCATCTTCACTGTTTAAAGGGTCGTATAAAGTTGGTGTGAGTGAACAAGTGTTCTATTTTGTAGTAAAGTGTGAACGTGAGCAAAACCCATTTTTTTGTACCTGTTATAACAAAAAAGGTATATCTAACGTGATTTTCTCAAGTAAACTAACAAGCCTCTGACAGAACAACGCTATTTTGTAGAAACAAGTGTGCAAGAACCGGATCTGAAAAAAATGTGTTACATAGTGTTTCCGGTCGATACGCACTGCATCCAGTTCACTCCTTAACAGAATCTAATTGCGTAATCGTACACTCTGAAGAGATCCTCGTTACAATCACTATTATCTCGCATCTTTGAATCTTGGATGGAATCAAGATTGTTGGATTGACTTATCAAGATACCTACATAAATAAAGCCATTTGTTACGCGTAAACTTACAGGTAAAAAATAAACATTTTTCCCCTTTTGTACCCTAATTAATCACAGAGGATGAATGATGAATGAGAATGCATGCTAATGTGAAACTGTAACAGTGAAGCCGAAAATATTTCCGCATCCGTCTCACACAGTTTAGTATGTGCAAGAATTACTGTCTAATTAATCTAATACTGTAATTACATCGTTACTTCTTGGTGGAGAGCTAAGATATTTTATGACGTATTAGAGGCATGATGCAGTTTCTAGAATTTTTATGCAGACGTCTGTGGATCAGTGACGGAGATAAGTGTAAGGATTTTACAGCTAACGTAGCTGCATAGGATGCACAAAAAAAATTAGAAGGGAAGTGCTACAAAATACTAGCCGGATTTTTGTGAGGATTTCGTAGTGTGAAATTAATGTTTACTTTAGTGTGTAATGTGCAATTTTGTGCGTTCCACAATTGATGAGAGCACACATACGCGAAGCACATTCTTACATTGTGGCAAAACGATAAAATAGCAGGACTTCCCTTAATTATCATCCACATTGTGAGCTCAACCCACATTTATTGGCTTAATCTCCATAAAATCCTATTCATCGTTGTACGATTGTGTCGAGCTTCAAAGCGAAAATTATCATGCGTTTTTTTCACTCACTGTCTGCGAGTGAGTTGTTTATAAGGTTGATCGCTAAGAGTAGGTTTTCTTGTGCCATACAGTTCGCTCGTCGTTAAGCACTAATTACCAATACATTAGAGAGCCCACGATTGCAAAGAACTGTCCGCTTGAACGTCATCATCACATCACCTCAAGCTATTTGCATACTGATTACCGCTATAAATATTGCATTAGAGTGCATCTATATGTGTACTGTGTGTAAGAGACATATTTGCTCAAACTTTCGCATGCTTTTCGAAAGGTTTAAATTTAACCATTCATTTGTAGGTAAACAAAGGGGGAAACAAGCAGGTTGTGAAAAAGTCATTTCGCCTCTCTACCGACATAGTTGAAAGGGGCTTTTACAGTCTGCACATGTATAGTAAAAATGACGTAGAGCATCACACGACGAATTAGTCAGCTTTTTTGTAGTAATGCTTTGAATTTGGCTGTAACAATCCGTAATTAGATTGCATCTCTAGAAAACAAAGGAAATGGTTATTTGGGAGCTCCTAAAGTGTGATGGGAGCTCATATTTGTCGCCTAACCGGAAATGTTTTGAGTCAAATGCATCGTAGCACAACTCCAAATTCTATAATCATCATTACCATCATTTGCATTGTGAATAAAAGGGGGTTTACTAAAAAAATGCTCACTTACAATGTGTGTACCTACTCATGCGCGTGCAGTAGTATGCAAAAACCTGATTTACTACGAATTAAAAATTTAGAACGAAAATTTTTATATCTGACATGCAGAGGAAACCTGTCAAAAAATCACTCAAAATTTGGAATGAGGAATAATGTCGAATTAACGCTCATTTTCTTTTCCATACAACAACGTAGGTGATCTCTGTAAATATTTGTGTAGCGTTTGTAAACGAATGTCGACTGATAGGAGTGAAATGAAGATTACCATAAACTTTGTTGTTAATCTCAGGAAGTTCATATCCCTAATCCTCTCTCTCTCCCATCTTCCCATTGTAATCAGCATTGTAGGACTAAAAATAGACATTTTTTCAACTTTTGACGGCAGTGAAATCTGCTTTACGATCCGCCACTGATATTTTGCATGAAACTGTCTTTAATCTGTTGAACTTTGCACGAGGAAAAGTGAACAGACTATATGCAACATCATTGAGTTGTCATTATGAGGATTTAAGATTGACTGGAATAGGGAAAAAGTACTTTAAACTTTAATATAACCGTGAAGACGTCGGAATGATTGAGGTTTTGGCTACACTCTCACAGTGTAATGGACAGGTGTGCCGTATGACGCAACTAGAGCAGTTATTAACAATTCAACAAGCCCAGCCTAGAGAAAGGAGATAACCTTTTTCTAGGAAAAACAACGAACTATACAATTCTATTTTTCGCTCTTAAGAAAGCAAGGCGCAGTAAAGACTAATAAACACAATAGTCTTTTAACAAAATACAATCTTATGTGACAACAAGAGAGATGAGGCACAACTTCAAACTAGATTTTGTTAGCGTGTTGTGGTGCACAAATTGTAGCGTGAGTGCTCTGTGCAGAACGGATTTGATAAAATTATCACTGTGCATTATGGACACCCAGTTTTAAGATGGTAATTTATGTCCCAAGCCCAACAAACAAGTCTTATGCCTCTCCAGTAATCTCTGCTTGTACTACATCGAAT
>JAHZMW010001909.1:0-15025 GCA_027743745.1 Alloscopus bannaensis | reverse complement strand
GTATGAATATGATGTGATTCAAGTTTTTATGATGATGACGATGACGACGATGAATAGTATGTTGATGATGATGCCTCAAACTCTTGATGCTCATAAAATGTCCATAACGCATGCATACATGCAGAAAGAAATCCTCAAGGAATATATGGCCATTTGCTTTGAAGAAAATGGGAGCGCTTCGTGGGTTCATATGAGGATGTGTGTGTGCATCACACCAGAAACACGAGTAGTGGAGGCAAAAGACCTACAAAAAAACTCCTATTACTTTACTCGACGTTGGCTGCCGTTACATAATGGAATGGAATGAAATGATGATTGTGTGGCACTGCTTGCGAGAGCAACCACCATTACCTACCACCACCAACAACTCTTCGCCTTTTCCTATATGAAAGGGAGGACCCATTTAAACTCCACAGTGGCAATTGGGTTGTGAGGAGAATTATTGTACTACTCTCATATAAACACACACACATTTATAGTGTGCTTGAGTAGTACATATGCATTCCGAGTTTGGTACTAGTATGCATCATGCATCACTTCCACTGCTCTATTTCTTCTGCCAGAAGTATGATGAAAAGAATACATAAAGCTCGAAAGGAAAAAAGCCGGCATCTTCTCTCTCTCTCTCTCTCGCTTTCTTTTTAAATATAATGTGGAACACGGACATCCAACGAGGACGATGGAGAGGATCGTGAATTCGGAGAGTTTCTTTTGCGTGAATGTAATACGCCATTGCCAATGAGTGCGGGGCATAAACGATAGTAATTGCAGTAATAGTGAGAGGTCTGTACGTAGACAGTTTAATGTAAAATTCACACGCGTAAAATATCTAAACATGGAGAATGGAGAAAGCGTTTTTTCCCTCCAAGATAACACGGGAGTATAAATATGACGGAATGAACGGGTGGGGAGTTCCCAGACCCGCTTCACTTTTTATGCCCTCTGGCAACTCTCACTTTTTACTATGGAGTGAGCGCTTTCTTTTCGGCACAGTCTACTTCATTCAGCGTCTGGGCGTCTACTAACTTAGCAACATATTAAACGGATATGATCGCCGTGTCGTCGACCGTTATTGGGGAGCGTTTAAATAAAATCAATCACCACAAGATGATCCATTTCAAATATTGTTTTCATTCGAATTATGCTCCTTCGCTACTTGCTGCGCATATCGCCCGAAAAGTTAATATTTCAGGGTGCCCCGATAGGGTTGGGCTATGTTGGTTCGTTGTGGTGAAGGCCTGTTGTCTGTAGGTCGTATTCCGGCTACTCATTCCGTGTTCCTAGAAAGAAACAGAAAAAAGTTTACACGGGTTAGTCGACAAAGTAAGAAAGTCAGAATCAACATCTTCAACTACTCTACACACTACTGTGCCAACTGACAGAATATGTATTCTCTTGGTGAACCCCGTGCACATATTACTAGACCTCGACTGCAGAACACGCTTTATTCAGTGTGTCTGAAAGAGAGTAGTATCGTTATTATTCGCATCGTTTTGAAGAAGTCGGCACAAATGTAGAGAAAAGCGATTCAGAGTGTGTGTGTGTGTGCCACATAATATCTTTAGAGTACAAACACACTTACACGAGGATCTGTATGAATGGTGGCAAGAAAATTTATTTCGTTTCAAGTGGTTAAGCCAACTGAAAAGCTTTATGAGCTTTATGCTTTCTCTATCTCTGTCATCTTATGATAACTTTACGGTACATATAACTGCACCGCCAAGACCATGCCCTTGCATTTGAAATTATAGTCTAGGCATGACAAGCCAACATTACACTTTCACTTTTTCTCTGTGTGCGAGCTCCCAGCCTTTGAAACAACATACACACAAGTGTGTGTGGTCAGAGGCTGGCTTATATGCAAACGGGGATTGAAAGTAGAAAATGCTGAAGAGAAAAATATTATATAACTTACCTCCTCCTTTGCATTTTCCCGTCTTTCTCAAGAGTGTTTATCACCAGCTCGCCCCTGCTTCGTCGGAGCAGAATTTTCAAGAAATGTATGGAATATGCATAATAGCACGTACTATTCTACAGCCTGTCGTATATTTCTTGAGAGAGAGTGAGAGTGAGAGACACACTTGAAAACCATATAATATGAATTAAAGTGGGACGCTTTCCCTTTGAACTGCATTGTCTGTGTGTGTGTGTGTGCGGAGAAAGATGGGGAGAAGATGATGATAGTGTATACAATGTGGTGGTGTATATAGTGTACATATAAATGGTCATTAAGTACCTTATAAATTAGAGAAAGAGAGTTACAAAACTGCTACGATCCATCCTTGCCCTCACTAGATCATAATGATTCATATAGGAGATTACTGGGGTAAAAAATCGTTTGTAACTCTTTCCAAATATGTAGACAATTTTTTTGCATGTACTCCTATCTCTATATGTAGACTCACGGAGGAAGGGGAAAAATGATGAAATATCAGCCTTCAGCATCAATCTGGGAAACCATCAGTTCTCAAACTGGTTTGGTGAGGGATAGGGCGAGAGAGATGAATAAGATGTATAAAAAAGAATATCTGGGAGGAGGGCAAGGAAAACGTGTAGGATTGCGAAAGTCCTGTAGGCACGCACTACATTTGTGTATGTGTGCATCCATGTTGTGTGGGAATGCATGGTGAAAGAGATTAGATGAAGAAAAAAATGTATATATTTTCTCTTTGCCTCCGTCGCTGATAACGGTCGTTCACTGCGGAGGTCGAGATACAGTGATGATGATGATGATGGAAATGTTGCACACTGTTGAGTTTTTACTAACGCGTTCCTAAAATACACAAAGCGTTGGAAATGTATACGCCGATACAAGACGGACGTCACAGGAAGAGCGGAGAAAGTACAGGAGCGCTTTAAGTTGATGCATTTCCCTCGTCGAAAAAAGCATCATTCATCATCGTCCTGTGTTAGTTTCACTTGGGGTTCTTCCTCTTCTCTCTTTCTAAAAATATCCAACACATTATATTCAGGACGAGCTTTTGTTACGCAGTGCGCTTAGGCGAACTCTATGTACTCTAACAATGAGAACGGAAGAGGAGAAAACAATGAGCTTGGAGTACGAAATGTTCATTTGAAGTCAGTAATTTGCATATTGTACTGTGAAAATGCGTGCAGTAGAGAAGGGGACATGAACACTGTTTCAACAATTTGAGCTCTTGTTTTTCAAAGTAAGCTGACTCTCGTTAAGGATGCATCCGTTTTGTCCAATTTCACAGAGGATGTAACTAAAAGACAGTGGAGTGTGGTGGTGGAGGTGGTGATGTGCAGAGAAAAAAAAATTCTAACGAATTTTCTCCCCTGTAATGACTTGCCGTAGTTAGTAATTTTGCATCGCCAATGAGTGCGAAGACTCTGGATTTGTGAAGGGATATACTAGAAGCACATTTTGTGAAGCTTGCTCGTACTTTTTGATGAATAGGTTCTGCTGGTTCACAAGAAACAATCCTGGTTGACTGTTGCTATTATATAGTAAACTTCCCTTTCACTTTTTATGCTTTCGCACTCTCGCATAGTTGGAGGGGAAAGTTAGTCTTCATTTTCGATTGTGTGAGAGAAAGAGAGGAAAGAGAAATGTGTGTTTTCCCGAACACTGAGTGAAGAGAATTAAGGTATCGCGTATTGGGTGGTATTATTGGTGATATGTTAATCTTCACAAGTCTTTGGCAGACTTTGGACGCATTGTACACGGAGAGGTTTTTTGGTCGGTGGTTCGGTTGTGATGTCGATGATCGAGCCTCTCCCATTTTCAGCTCAGCAGGAGATCCACCACAATATCACTACTCACTCACCAACCAAACACATCGCCAACGCATGTATGTACACGGAGATGTATAGCAGACACAAAAACGAACTCGTGATTCACGTGATGCACTCTGTTCGTTTCTCTTTCTCCGTCTCTCCACTTTCACATCAGTATCACGATCAACAAACGGCACACAATCATCTGATAATATAATTCTCATTTTCCTCACACTCCATATTCCATTACAAGCGAAATTTTATGGGGGCATTTAACGTGGCCCAAGTAAGAAATAATATCTATCGGGCATACATATGGCATGACAGTGGCTGATTGTGCATGCTGTACACTCAACGAGAGAGAAAGCAAGAGAGAAAGTGAGAGAACGGACTATGTGTTTGCAGCCCGAACGCTGTAAAATTATGCATGTATGCGAGCGGAAAAGGGCACTTTCCACCAGTTTTCCCCCCTCTGGCAAATTTTATTACGTTCAGTTTCGGTGGAACGTATAAAGGAGGGTGCTTTTTTGGAAAGTGGTGCAAGCAAACGAGATGATAGAATGCCACGCTTTCCCTGAGTTGTGTTTGGAAGATGTAGTACTCCTATCTAATGCAGGTCGCCATTACACTGTTCACATTTTCACAGAAGCTGAGGGAAAGAACAAGAGTAAAAAGTAGTCAAAAGTACGTTCCGGTCTTGTGGCTGATAGTTGTGGATTTTGTGCGGATGGATGGAACAAGTTATACTTGACTACCAGTCATAAAAGCCCTTTTCGTCGTATATAACTATACACGCGAATGTATACGACTGAACATTAATGCGATATGAAATATATTGTGTTGGCTAAAAACCACCGAGCACTATACCTTTATACGGAAAATACATGTGAGCATACAGTGAAAACGCAATATTTTTGTGCATTAGTTGGTAGCACTGTTCTCCCCAGCAGTCTTACGCTGACTGACAGTAAGCCTATGGATCAGAGAATTACAAAGAAATGAATGATCATTAAAGGCGAATATTATAGACGTAAGTTTATGTATATACATACAGAGGGTTGTTTTTGAGCGAGATATTTATCCCTCGACTTTTTCTCCTCAAAATTCGCACATTAGGAAAGAATGAGCGATGGAGCACTTTCATCATCTCGTTCGCGGCGGCGGATTGATTGGGAAAATGTTTGGGGATGTGGGATTGTTACTTCTGGTAGACGAGCGCGCAGTGTGTCAATGTTTAGTCTTCTAAACAATGGTCTATTCTTAGACGTCAGTTTCTTCTATTTACACAACGACTCTCATTGTTCATACAGACAGAACAGGCTTCGTTATAGTGAGCTTAGCTTACGTTCTTACTATTCTGAATCACTCTGGAGCTTTGGGATTTTTCATTGATTCCTCAATACCCCTCATCCCTTTCCCGTGAGTGAGCGTAGGATGAATAGGATTTCGAGTCCACTGACAGCATGACCACGGTTATATTTATTATATAATTCTGCCATATGGGCAACAGGATATTATGTGGCTGCCTCAAGGGCCAGGCTAGCTTTCACTTGCACACATTCACCATTTATTTTTTCCTACTCCGCTCTCTGACCATCCAACCTTGTGATATGGAAGTCGTTGTTTTATTAATACGAAAAATCGTGTGGGCGCTTAATATGATGCGGTGGAGTAGGCAAGAGTAGTATAAGTTGATTCTCGACAAGCACGTTTTCAACGTGCCATCCACTCCGCTCTCAATGTGGTATTCAATATATGTGAATGACTAGGAATTGCTTGATTTACAGAGAATTATATTTGGAAAATTCTCTTTGCAACATGTTTTCGCCTGGTATGATTAGTAGCGTTTATGGGGAAAATTGGATGAAATGATTCGTCCGAATTGAGCGACAAGGAATTTGAAGCAGTGAAATGGAACGCATTTGCCATCGCGGATTACACACGGCTGAGTTTTCGCTATGCTCGCTAATTCAATATAAATTGGAGCTCGTCGTCTCCAGCTTTTGGAATCAGTATTGGAAAATGGCATCCTCTTGTTGCTGATTTCCAGGCTTTGAATTCACTGTTGAATGTGAAAGAGATTGCTCTCTACAAGTGATTACAAAACGGTGTCGAAAATTATTAGTTGGCTCCATTTGGTAGTAATCAGAAGTCAGCTTTCCCTTCATCGATGTCTAATGAGAGGAAATGAGTATGATAGATATGGCATGTTAAGCGGATTCTGATTGAAAGCATATGAGTATTGTGTCAAACGTAGAGTTGCGTAAAATCCCACATTGTCTCGTTGAAAGCGACGTTGTTCACATTTCCCCTTTGAACATTGACAACCTCCTTCGTTAGCGTTTAAACAATGATCATCAACAATAGAAAAGACTCATTTATCTCACAAACTCGATCAGTTTATTTCCAGAGTTTGTGCCACTCCCATTTACATGTCCTGTCATCGAGACCCAGTGGTTTCCAGTGTCGTTCTTGGTTGGCATAATGTGGCAAGATCCTTCGAATGAGAACCCCTCAATAAATCCCCAATCGTGTACCCCAAACTTTTGTGCTGAACCTGATAACTGTGAATATTGTAAATTTTGTTTTGCACGCACGGCTGAAAACAGTGGGCGGTGTATCGAATATGGGTGAGTTGTCACTTGAATTTTTAAACTCTTTGAATAATCCATATCGTGTACACATTGATTCCAGAGTAATATTCCTGTTCCATATACACTGAGCGAAAGATTGAGCTGACAGTATTGATAGTTGAAACCGTAGAATGTCTATTATTACCTAAGTTGAGAATGCATTATCTTTATTTCCTGTTTGTTAAATCGTACAAATAAGCGTGCAATAGTGTTTCACCGTCTCCAAGATTCAAATCAATGTTTAATGACGTGTGCACGTTGAGCGTTGTGTAATTGCATGGTATACTAAAAACTGACTTCAGTTTTTGAACGTTTGTGGATAATTGATGATGATTTTATTTAAATGGAAGTCAATTATTAGAGATAAAATACGACGAAACAATTCAATTTTGGTTGCAAATTTGAACTGTGAAGTTATGATGTAGCGGTTTGATTAAAAGCCAATAATAGTGAGTAGGATAAATGTTGAAATTGACTAGTTTTGAATTATTTCTTTCACCGGTTCCCCTTCTTTGGAGTAGAGTTTAAATATAAGTCTATTGTTTCGTTATCCTTTTGTGTGTCTAATAATATTACCAAGACGTATATAAATGTATAGTAATATATTGTGTGTAACTTACGTGTGTGCATATCATGCTGTGTAATGTGAATGTATTTAGGTCTTGGCCGCCGGACTCGCCTTCCCCTGTGCCCGGGTACGTATTATTACATAAAAAGTGCAAAACTTTTTCTGATATGAAAACAGCGAACGTCTTATGAAGCAGCAGTGTGTCATCCATATTCACATACCTATTATATAGTGGGAGAATAAACATGCATGGGGAAAGTAGCAAAATGAAAGCAAAAGTAGAAGAGGAGAAATAAGAATTTTTTTCTGCCAGACCTGAACTTTTTTGTTATCCTGCCAAAAAGTTATGTAATAAATCAGTTTTCTTGTAGAGATTATATGTTGCTCCGTTGAGACTTTTTTTCGTTCTAGACTTTTTTTATTCTATTGAAATGAATGCGCTCATTTTTTCGTTGTTCCATATTCCACGATACGAAAGGGCCTTCTTCCTCGAAGGAAGATTGCTTCGTTTTCGTCGTGTCTCTTGTAGAAGAGGAGAGATATGGGAAAGCAAAGATCTCAGCTCAAGAGGAGCTTAAGCAAGTGGGAAGGATTTCTCTTGTTTTGACAAAGAAATTTCTTGTCTTCATTGTTTGTTCCATTTGTATGTTTGACCAACAAACTTGTGTATTTTCCTGTGTTCGCTTCTTATTAAAAAGAAAAAAAAAACTGGATGAAAGTGCCTGTCGATGTAAAGTCAAACATGATTCAACACACAAGCATGGTGGCAGGTATGTGCATGAGTTCTTTTTTGGTTAATTTAGTTGATGGTTTAGTTCACTGTGCGATCTTGTAAACTCTGTTGGTTGTATGCTCGGATTAGGGATTGTATGAGTGTGCTTAGTATATGACACGGCACGGCATGTTCGCCTTGAATAAAATTCATCAGCACACCCAGTCCCGCTGCTGTGACTGAAGAGGGTAAAAAAGTTTTAGAGTAGAGTGCCAACGCTGTCAACTGATGTTCGTCTTTTCACTGGGTATAAAGGTATCAACAGCAACTGGCCGTGATGACCATGAGCATGGGTTCCCGAATGGAGGAGATGCAGGTTCAGGAAGAGAAATTAGACACTGCCATGGTAATTAATATTAACATGGCTTTATTTTTGTTCACTATCAGTTAGATTTTATTTAAATCATTATATTTTGGTGTGTTATGAGTTTTTCTGGACAGCAAAGTTTACCATAATTTCTTATAAGAATAAATATAAGTTTTCTTTACAGGCACTCTCCGAAATTCGAACCCAACTCCAAGAACTGACCAAGTCTGTAGAGTCGTGTCAAAGCGAGGTGAACCACCACCGTTTTTTTCAAACTTGTATATCTAAATATAATCCATATATATCCGATGTGAGATACCTACAATTGGTGACGTTTCTTGTATACTAATGTGAATACATGAGTTCTACTGCAAAGTTGGAGAGTTTGTTTGAATGGCAGTACTACGAAGGTGATGATGACTATGTATTTTCACAGAGACTTCCGTCACTGGTAAATCTCAAATCTCAGTGTCTTTCACCCTTCAAAATATCAGACATTATGAAAGACTAGGTATACATATTACGCAGAGTAAATTATGTGTTTCCAGAATTCACTCTTGCCACTTTTTCCCAGGTAGAGAGAAAGTAGAGATTTACAGGAGTCTGTGCGCTCCCCCAGATAAAAGACATTATGCCGTGATGTCCATTCATTGAGTACAACGCCTTATTGTGCTACTCTCTCCTTTAACTTCCTTCAGTTGAAGATGTTGCTCGGATGGACTCTTCATCAAGTAAATGGACACTTGCAATGTGAGATTGTGCATTGCCTCACTGTGAGTATGGAGCATCCCTTTGCTACTATAAGAGAGCAGCAATTCGAAATGAAACTAGCCGGAAGCTGGTTCACTTAGCCACCTGAATCTTTCCACGGAAATTAGTGCCGTCAGAGTCTATTAATCTTGTCTAGAAAGCACTCTCGTATGACACCACACACAAAAGTTAGCGCAGTTAAAGTAAAGCGTGGAGGAGGGTGAGAGTGGAGAGAGCGTGGAAAAAAGAAAACGAAAAGACATAGACAGTGGAATGGTAGAATAGATTCGAGCAAATTAAAGGAAGTTACGCGACTCACACACACACCCTCCTTAACTTCTCTCTGTCAAGCATCTCGCACAGGGCAACTTTTCCTTGCTCACTCACTCACAGAGTGTCTGTAACGGAGGATTGTGTATCCTCATATCGGTTATATGTAGTGTGTTTTTGTTAAACTTTCCTCCGCCAACTTCACATTTGTACATGGTTTTTTAGACTGAGACCGACTGTGTAAAGAAGTGTCTCACCAAGGTTCGGCTCGTGTGGCATTGGTATGGAATTGCGATTAGAAGAATGATGTCAAATTAAGGTCTTTAATTTAATTCCATCATGCTTTCTATCAGGCACGCACATACAGCTTTTGTTCTGCTCTCCTCCATAAATGTCGAACAATGCGTCCACCACTCCGAACTATTTCCTTGTGATACGCGTTTGATTTAAAAAGTTGTTTGCGATAATTTCATCTAATGATTTCATGTCACTTTGAGTTACTCCTCTCCAAAATGAATGGCGGTCCTCAACGCACCAAGGGACAAACAAGGGGAATTATGACATCTCTGAGGTTTCGATGTGCTGTGAATGAATCCAGCTCTTTTCTACTATAGATATTATGCAGTGATGCAAAAATGAGGATACTTATTCTCTATGTATTCTAAAAAGCCACAATCGTGTGCGTTTCAAGAGGAGAAAGGTTCATTCACACAAGTAGTTCTCAAAGAGAGTAGTAGGCGAATTACTTTCTCTGTGTGCGTAACTTGGCTTTCTCTACAGCACCGAAAGCGAGTGTGGGGTTCATGCGTACATTACGTGGCTTATGCTCAATGAATAATCACATCGTTACAGGGAGCAAGAAAGTTGGTTTTATTGTGCGGGGAATCCCTCAGATATACAGGGGACAAAAATGCATAAAAAATGAATGGATCATGCTCTGAGCAGGGGTCTATATACACAGAGAGAGAGAGAGAAAAGAAAAAAAGCCACAAAGTAGTTCAAACAGTGCGTAAGGACGGACGTATGAATGCGAGAATATTTTTAGATCAAATGCGTTTTGTGAATGGAAGAAGTCCATAGCACTCTTTCTATTTTCGGCTTCACTTTGATCTACGCACGACGTCTACTTCGTCATCATCTTTTACTAGTGGTTATAAAGTAAGCTGTACAAACACATAAACCGTAAGCCTTCTTTTTCCTAGGCCCGCATGTATTTACGCACTTTTTTTCTGGAACGCTCTTACGTAAGATATATTCATGAGGACTACTCTACGTGCATTTGTATGAGATAAGATTATACTCAAATACGCATGTACCTACAAGAAAAGAAAGGGGAAAGTTCAATACAAGATACGCACACGAGGTTGACTTAATTTTGTAGGAAAAGTGGGCTACACAATGACGTCAGGAGGTGGTGTGCTTTATCGCTGATAAAGATGGTGGGGAAAGGAGGAAAAAAATGAGATTGTCCTATATGTACACAAACTCCGGTGCAAGTTGCGTGTTTGTATATCACCACCAGGCAATGGTAGGAGCACTTGCTTCATCACAGCGTGGAGGATTATTCATGAGTCATTATGACGGCATGTTTACCTCCGAATGCGTGTGAATGTCCGTTTCGTACGAGGTTTTCTGGGGAAATGTGTCATCTTACATGTAACACCTAGACAAACAAGGCGACACACACACGTCTTGAGAATTGAAGAAGTTGGAAGAAAGGCTTTCAGAGAACACCAAGTGTAACTTGAGCGATTGCTATATTTACTACGGAAGTTCGCAACGAAAAGGACTGCGGAGCCTTATCATCTGAGTTAAATTGACTTGTAGCTGTTTTGTAAACTTGACACAAGTAGCACACGTACTCTTCTGTGGTGTAACCTTCCTCCTTTGTGAAAAAGGACAATATTCGAATATAGCGTGCGTGGCTGCACTTTTTTCTCTGAAATACGCCCACCCATTGTCCTCACAGGGGAGAGAAGGACAGGAAAAAGTCTGGAAAAGAGAAAGTATGTGAACTGAAAGTACATAGTAATCTTAATTGTAATGATAGGGGTTCCTTCCCAAGATTTCACATTCCTTTCCAAAAAGATCCTCCCAACATACCTCCAACCGAAGAGGGAAAGAGTGGCACGCTCTCAGAGAAAACTATCTAGCTTTCACCTCACTTTTTTAGACTTTTCTCCAGGCAAACGTAAATATTGTAGTGTGAGCTAGGAGAAATAGTATTTTGTAGTTGAGACGTTGTGTTCCTCCATTATTACCGCTGCCTGTATTTCATACGCACACACAAGCTGATGATGTAGTATTTTCTTGCCAATTTCCAGTCAACTTGAGCGGCGGAATAAGGTGTATGGTCTTGTCTCTGTTGTATTGTGTGCGAAAGGGGAGAGGACAGCGGTAGTGAAAGGAGTGAGGGAACCCCATTATTTCCCCATGGTTTAACTTTTGTGTCAGTCAGTTTCACAGGCAGGGGAAAACTCGTACCGTCGTTATTACGTACTTGCTACTTTTCAACATAGCACACGGCTGCGGATTGGGGTTGGAGAAAGTTGAGGAAACTGGAAAGAGTTCATTTATTACAATACCATCTTCTTTATCATAGAGCTTTTACTTATATACACATACTTTCATACATAAACTGCTCACAAATTATTGTACACTAAACAAATAATCGAAAGTTTACATTTTTACACGTATTTCACACGTTCCAGCGAGTTTGTTAAATCTTTGAATACTATTGTGCAATGGAAACTCGTGTAGATTTATTGATAATCGCGAGAAGCCAAATATTCATTATGATAAATGTTTTAAAAATTTATGCGCGTGCATTATGGTGTAGAGACTCATACACAGCCACAATATGGTCTACCAAGAATGCATTTGATTGTTAAAATGAGACGCTTCTCGTTTTTCTCTAGAACGTGTGCGTAAAAGGGTGATAAAGATGTGGACATTTGTTTCTTAAAAAATAAACTTTCTCTTTTGTGTACGTTTCGTGCCATAATTCAGACGAGTCATTCCCTTTGTTCATACATAGTTTAATGAAATTGCGGAGGAAAATGGATAACCTGTAGCCTTTACTGCAGCTTTTTATGATCCCATAAGGGGCCAGCGAAATGTAGGACTAGAAGTGATTTTATGCCACCTTTGGCCTGGATCTCATTTGTTATGTTGAAAAGAGACACGCATAATAATGTGGCACCTAGACATACCATGTCTTTGTAAATATCTCTAAAGAAAAATAGTAAAAGTACAATGTACTCTCACATCTCCTTCCTTCACCATCATCATCCCGTGACTATTTACACTGTATGAATATTATATGATTTAGGGGGAGTGAAAGTATACCGGATAAGCAATGCATACACGCTCGCCTTGCAAAGAGCTGAAGCTAGAAGTGGCAAATATTAGAAAGACAAAAGCTTGTTTGAACTCTGGAAAAGTCAAGCAGTGCTTTATATGTACCTCTTGTGTATCACATTCACATCTCTGTACATACACACATTATATAACAACTTAGAGAAATATCACTGCTAATGCTAATACTCTTTTACAGAGTTTGTTGTGCACACACTTGTGTGTGTGTACAAGTACATTTTTTTCTGGGGGTTCTCCTTCCTCTCTTCGGTATTCTGTCGCCATTCTTTTTCCGTTTCATCCTTCCTTTTCTCTTGAATAACGGTTCCCTACATATACTCTTTGGTTGTTTGTGAAATGGGGCGGATCTCCGTGCCGATGTATGTGGCATATGGAATGCATAACTTTTACTTGGAGCAATACTAGCATCCCTGAAGAAAGCTGGGAGTTAGTTTTCCTACAAATGCAAAGACTTTCACTGGACGTGCATCAATACCTAAGCTATACCTACAAATGTACGACCGAAGCAAAGCTTTTGTAATATCACTCGATGCTCCACACTCTCTTTTCCAGTCAATTTTGGATAGCACTTACACATACTTTGTCAGTCGCACAGTCGAGAAAAAAAACAGCTAAGTATGCTCAGTACTTTATTACCGTTTGGGAATATTGCCTCAGCCTGAAAGCGTGTAAGGAGTTCAACAAATAGTAAGAAAAACAAAAAGAGGTGAAAGAGAAGTGAAAGTAAAGGAGACATACAAAGAAAGCCTCTTTACAAAAGAAGACCCAGACTCAACCTCTTTATAACCCTTGTCAATTCATTAATGAACTGATGGACATTTCTGCTCTAAACTTGTGACAGGGCAGAATAGAAAATTTTATTGTTATGCAATCTGTTGTTGTGTGCACACTACGTTTATATGTAATAGGTACACGTTCTATTTCTTCTCTTAACAAGTGTTATATAGGAATGAGGAACGAAGAAAAAGAAAATCTGTCGCTGTTTCTCCAAAAATCCTTGTGAAATGTCAAAGTCGGCTCTCTTTTAAAAAGAATAAATGAAATACTTCTCGTTATTTTGTTTTCTCTCTTGAAAAAGACGAGTGTACGGCCTAGCTCAAGAAGAATAGGGAAGAAAGCGGGAGCATGTATGACGTAAAGTAATACCGGAAACAAAACATTTGAATATTTTAGTTGAAATGAGTTTTTCATGTAAATTTTTCCATAAAAATGTTTCAGCTTTTATACGCAGTACACAGCAAGATAGTGGAGAAAGCGAGGTTAGGGAGCGATGTGAAAGTATAGACTTGAGGAAGGATACGGAGATAAAGAGAACGTCCATGTGTATGTCTTCACAGCAAAGAAAAACACGACGACGATGATGACGACGAGATGAGATGAGATTGTTCCATAAATTGTGCCTGCTAGTGAAAGCTTCAAGTTGTCGAGAGGAAGCGGGAGAAAGGTGTATGCATATTGGAAGCATCGTATGCACGACGAGCCGGTTTGCATCACTGTCTCTGTATACATTTCTCAGGAAATGAATGTACGATTGTGATGATGACGATTGGCGTTTCTTATGGTAATGTCAGTGGAATATGAAGATAATCCTAGTTGATACTTAAAAAGCCTTAAGAATGCCCTCTCACTGCTACCACCGTCGCTTTCTCTCACTTTCTCTCGCTCTCCGTTTTCTTTTTCTTCGTATACATTTTTTGTGTGTGAGTATGACATAAATTTTTACCTATTGTTGTATTTCTTCTTCTCAAGAAAGAAAGTCGAAGAGAGGTAGAAATAGAATAAAATACGAAATTTCTCCAAAGTTGACGATACGTTTTGGCAGACACACACGGTTATTTCGCATTGCACTCTTACCCTAGATACAGCCCTTGATATGACTGTGTGCATACCTCTATCTCCCTCGCTGGTGGAGTGAATGTCGTGCTCGGTACTCCGCTGAATATACCCGACACTCATCTACAATTCTTATTGAAATTTCAGCGGCTCATTTCATTTTGACGAAGACATGCATGCATGCGTGTCTTAATATTTGCAATTTCTCCATCCTTCATCACATACAAGCGTGTGCATATGCGTGCCTGGAAAGTTTACAGTTGTCACATTTTGAGACTCCTCAAGCTCTCTGGCACACAATGAGGCTCCACTTGTCATGAGAATTTTCCCCATTTCCTTTCCTCACCATACATGGATGAATTCAGCACTCAACATGCTCGCACTCACTCACTCACTGTAGTCAGTGAAAGTGAGAGAAAGAACTGCGAGAAAAAGTCTGCTTTCTCTGAGCTCACATACACAGACATTCAAGAAATTGAATGGAGTGTGTATACGGTGTTTCACAATTTGTAAGAAAAAATTCTCATATAAATATTTCGCTCTATTTTCCTTCCCCGCTTTCACATGTATAATAGTGTATTGAAAATAAGTGGATTTGCAATGCAAGTTGTGAACGACGGATATGTGTGAAAATTTTGAGAGAGAAAAGAAACACCTCCTGACGAAATGTTTTCTACTCTGTCGTCATCATCAGCGTTCAGAGGGAGAAAAATTTGAGTTGCGACATCCTCATACTCTTCTGACACAATACACACACTCACTCGCCGAAAACT
>JAHZMW010001908.1:0-12197 GCA_027743745.1 Alloscopus bannaensis | reverse complement strand
GGTACTATTCTGCCCCAGTCTATGGTGATTATCGTTCTCTCTTGGCTGACTTTACAGATCGTCGTCATTGCAAATGAGAGCTCTTTTTACTTATTCACTTGGTGGTCCGGAAATTTGACGAGGTGCGACCAGACTTATTTAACATCGCAGCAAATTACATTTTGCAAGTGACCGCAAACAAACCTTCAAACCTGACAAAATGGCCAGCTCTAACATGGCAATGTCCATCATTTGGTGCCTCATCCTGATCTTCCTCTCGTTTTGGGTAGCAGGATTTTGTGCATGGGTTTATATAATACTTTACTGCATTGAGGCGTGTGTTCCGGACTTGAAGGTGAGACAGGGTCATATATTATAATCAAGAATACCTACGGTGTGGTTATGGGATGATTAAATTTTCAATTAATTTGTCCTAGGACATAAACGAGATACTCATGAAGGGGATACAATTTCCACATATGTGTGCCAAGAACATGCTTTCCGGAGCGTCGTTTTAATAGTTCTCATGTTCCCTCTTACACTATACGTAACAATATCCGTGTACCCATTTCAGTGTTCAAGGTCACAGTACAATGCCATTACAGCAGCTTCTGGGATGTTAAGCATATTCTATGCGTACACAACAAATTAATGCCAAAATTTAATGTATTTTCCTATGCTTTTTTAAATAAAAAATATTAATTGAAAAATTGTCACAAGTGCAAGCGCCTGTAAGGCTGACTTCAGAATTTCAACAAGAAGATGTGCAGTTTTAATATTTGTCCTGTCATCACAGTTACATAAAATATATTAACATGCTCTACAAAATAATACTAATCGTACTTCCATTTTCATTCTTATCCTTGTATTATAAGCAATAAGAATTGAGTGAGGTCCCAAACTATAACTACTTAACCAGTATGTATCAGAGATCTATCTTTTATGCTTTAAGTAGTAGTTTTTATACATTGTGCAAATGATTTCGTAAGGATAACGAAGGTTCAAGTTTGTAAGTGTGCAAACATAATTACAATCTCCAAAATGGGTACGGGGAGAACACACCAGGCTTCACCCCACCCAAAAGGTATGGAAATGCTCCACCATGTGGCCCTGGACCTTGGAGTGGGCTTTTATACACTTGAGGCCTGCTGTTACTGCTATAAGGTCCGGCGTGCTTGATTACCACCCTTTCCCCACTTCCAACGCTTCCTTTGTTCCTATTTCCCTTGCTCACTGAGGATCGCACTCTAGAAGAATTTGCCTTTGTCCGTGTCTTCTTTTTCTTTGGATTCTTGTAGCGAATTCGAGATGCGTTTTTGTCATTCAGCAAACTCTTCTTCAAACTTTCCAATAAGTGAGCATGCTTATCCTTTTCGTTCGAATTATCCTGGCCACTGGATGATGAAGTGTGATCAGACCTGATCCATCCGGGAACTGTATTATGTCCCTCCAGCTTATCTACAGTGTCATCCGTAATTTCGTCAGTGTCTAATGTCAACGTTTCAGCCATTCCGGCAAACACAATATTTTCAGTGGTCGTGCTCGTACTCGTCGTGGTCGTTGATTTTGGCTTTATGAAAGAGTCATGCTGTCTACCCGGAACAGCTCCAACCATTTCAGGCCCCGTGCTGACCTTGCTGGAGTACGGAGAATATGGCAAATATTGGGAGAAAGTTTGTGGCTTTTGTGGTTCCATTGATAAACTAGCCAAAGGATTGGCAAAAGACTCGTGCGTTTTTTGCGATATGGATGACGTCATATCAGCGATGGACGGCCGATGGTGATGATGATGATGGATCGCAAACGGGTTTCCAGAGTTCAGAGGAGATGTTTCCTCCATCTGCCGTAATCAATCCTGAGGAATGCAACGAAAGTTTCGGGATTATTCCACCGCTTTGACGGATGTAATGTTTGAGCTGATCCGTGATAAGATCAGGGTCAATATGGTGCCCTCCTTGGACCAACTGGAAGGCTTGCAACTTGTCCCCAGTTTGAACGGATTGTGTTTGCAAATTGTCTGGAGAGAGCAGGCTGGTGGTGTGGACACTGAGTGGCTGATGTTTGATGATGACATAAGACGGAGAAATCTCAAGAGGCTGGTCCTCGTTATTGGTTGTCAGAGATAAGCCACCTAGCTTAATCGTAGACTTGAGTGGAGTATTGTGTACTCCGGACGACTGAGCTGTGGAAGCTGAAGAAGCGGCTGAAGTAGATTTCGATGACTCTTCGTTAAACTCGGACTGGTCACTCCTGATCAATTCATCGTTTCTCAGCTCGCCAGCGATTTTCCTCTTTGTATTCAAATAGGCAACTTTCTTTTTGTCGGATTTCCGCAATACCACCGTTTCTGAAGGACTTCCCTTTCTAAAGCTCTTTAGCATTTTGTCCGAATTTGAGTCCTCCTCTGAGGATAGCGATGACCTCTGGTCTACATCCACCACTGTGAATTCATCCGTGGCCTTGCTATCCTTTTCTGATGACATTTCATCACTGCTCAGTTCCTTCTTTTGTGAACTCACTCGCTGAGCTGACGATTCGTCTGAATCCTGCAGTGGTCATTCATTCGAGTATAATTGCAAAAATGAATACAATATGCTTTTGGATTTGCAACCCTCTAAAGGGTGTAATTGTAAGCAAATACTTTCTCTAAATATTTACCTTACCTCACTTCCAGCAAGCCTGAAATTAATTTCCACTTTCTCTCCATTTGGCAATGTATGCATAATCTTTGTAGATGGACGTGGCTTTCCTTTCTTCCGTTGAGGACGCCTTGTTGTTGTAGTTGTACTTGAGGTCGTGGTAATAAGACCCAATTCTTTGGACACAGCCTCGGCAGTGTCATCCTGCTTGATTTCCGTCCGGATGGAGTTGATCATTTGAAGAATGTTATTATATTCTAATGGGCAGCCGTTGTAAATGTAGTCGCATTGCTTTGGATCCTTGAGCCTCTTTCCGATGTTGACAGCAGTGTGGTAAATGTCAGCGTCATGCTCCTAAGCAAGAAATCATTCATCATCCACTTATCATAAAATCGCATCATCATTATTAGTGTGCGACC
Organism: Alloscopus bannaensis; assembly: GCA_027743745.1. Taxonomy (NCBI): domain Eukaryota; kingdom Metazoa; phylum Arthropoda; class Collembola; order Entomobryomorpha; family Entomobryidae; genus Alloscopus; species Alloscopus bannaensis. Next base: position 9,160 of record JAHZMW010001908.1, on the reverse strand, counting down.
TTGAGTGTTTTTAAAAGAAAAAAAAATGCGTTTCAAGTGCCTTACAGCACTTTCTCCATGAATATCATCTCGAGTGGCAGGGCTCCCTTCGTCTTGGGCCGGTTGACCAGCATTCGTATCCTCTAGCCTACTTTGTCTTGCCCGTTTAATCAGAGAGAGAAGGACTGGATCATTTGGAAGAATATTCTCGAAGGGGAAAGGCGCACTCTGTTTTGCTGCTTCATGATTTATATTCATGGCAGCACTCCTTCCAGATTCATCTCCAAACTCTGGCTCAATGGAGGACTCCTCTTCGGGATCCTTTCCAAAACTGGCCATCTCAGGTAACCATGAGGTGATGTATGATGTGAGTTTTGACGTGAGAGATTTGTTTCCGTTCTTTTTCTTCTTCTCTCCAGGGATTTTAGAGGCACCCGTTCGGCCAAGAAGGGAAGACGTACTACTGCTGTCAGAAGAGTCCAATTTCTCCTTAGATTCCGTACTTCTCACATCACCCCGTCGCTCGACATTCTCGAATGATAAGGACGAGAGTGCGTCCAATCCGCGTAAATACTCGAGTGAATCTGGGACCTCCACAGAGGCGGACATTGCTGCTGAAGTTAGCCTCTCAAAAGATGAATGATCTTTTCTGTCTGGATTATGCGGAGAAAAGGGCCACCGGAGATCGTCCTCCACTTCATCTTCTGTGCGCACCCTGTCCTGAGCACTGTCTCCCGTCCTAAATTTAAACACGTTAGACGGATCAGCATTATTAATTGGATCAATTTGTCACTTTCACCGCGGTAGGTGATCTCCTTTTCACAAATCTTGCAAATGGAGGATTAGAGTCATCATCAAGAAACTAGTTCGATTTTGAGCTGTTGATGCAGTCACATTTGTTGCAACCTGTTCTCGAATCATTCAATTCGAAGTATATCGTCATTAATTTCAGTGCATTATAAGTAAATAAAGTGGAAACTTGATCAGTTATAGGTATAGCACGAACGAGTCGTAGTTTGCTTCTTCAGTTGAAAACAACCAAGAATCTCAGTACAAAACTGGAAAGTTTTTTTTAGTGTGCTGCGTGTTTACGTGGTTTTCAGTTTGATTCAAGGACAGTTACAGTCAAAATCATTACTGTCATTAAGGCTAATTTGCAGAGGATTTTTTATTGCGATAGGACAAGAATTGAGTGAAAGGCTTCCTTTGATAAAAGATCAAGCAACATAAAAAGTCCGCTGCTCTTCCGTTGACTTGCCTCTAAGCGAGTTCAACATCCGCTAAAAATGATGCTGCTCCCAGACTTTTTTTTACTACGGGCTTAACAGTTCTGGTATAAATCTTTCATGCCTCTCAATTTTCCTCACAATATGATCCCATGATTAGGAAATTTGCCAACGAACTTGTGCTGCTTTTCTCCACTCGTGTTCACGACTCTTCATGCGAATGAATTAGCAGGGTACACATGTGCTTTCACATCTTCTCCTTAATTTTGTCCGTTGACCTCCACCCAAACTCTTGGGTACATTGCACAGTCATTGACAATCAACTCTGATCAATTTCCCTGCTCCTTCCTTGCGCTACAACTCAAAATCTTATCAGCAGTCAAGACTAAAGGAGTGAAACCACGAGAAGTTCCCACAGAAGGAAAGTATCTGTGTAACTTTCTACGACGTTTTTACGTGCGTGCGGTATCTCCTGCCAAAATTTATCACACAAAATTTAATCCATTTCGTCAATATCACGGAAAGTAATTGCATAATCCTTCTGGAAACCTTCTCAACTTTCACATGGCCCAACACTCCACAAACTGCCACCCTCCCCTCTCGAGAGTGCCCCAGGTTTTATGCCCGAGCTTCCTTTCACTCTGAGATAAAAGCTTTCCCATGAGGATTTTCCAAGTTGTGCGGAAGAAAGGACAAAAACTTTGGGCCCAACTTACGGTTTGATATTACGCATCAGTTCCAAATAGCTTCTGACAAAATTGCTCTTGTTGATTCCAAATGACTTGTCGGAGTCCACGCTCAGGCCGCACAATACTTTGGGGAAACATTTCATATGATCTATGGCTTTAATTTGGCGGAGCAGCTCCAGTCGAAAGGTTTGTTTCTTCGCACGGTCATTTCGTTCGGTTAAAGGTAGCTGTTGCTGTTCACCCATAATGTTTCGTCTGAACCTTGCCTGAGGATGATTTAGCGCTTCCCCAATTTCCTCAGCTGAAGGCCACACATTGGACGACCATTTATTCTGTAACAAGTGGCTCTCACTTCCATCTACATAACCTAAACAGAAAACCATCATTTTAAAAAATGTGGGTTTATAAGATGATATCTTGGTCTCATTTTAAATTGTTTCCCTTTACAGCTCGTTTTTAATAGAGGACTACAAAATGCTAAGAGTCACGCAAGACATATATACCTGTGGTGTGTAATATTGCAAAGAAGAGGCATGCGACGTGGGGTCTGGTTCCGGAACTAAACAGCCTCATGGCTGCTCAAATGTCTTTGACACGAGCTCGTTTCTCCGAAATTTTGCACAAACACACGCCTGGAACGTTTAGGAAAGGAGACACGAAAGCACACCCTTGCGAACACTAATTGTCACAAGAAACAAAAGGGACCAACAGCGGAATGTTGCATGACGCGAAAACTCCAACCTTCTTCTGACAGCATTTGTGCATCGACCGCTACTGATCGCTTTTCATGGCTTGCATTATCTCTAAAAAGCACCTTTGCAATGAGACAAGCTTTAAGTCTACTACCCTACATACCACGCTGCATCATTAGGTACAAAAGATGTAAAACATTTTTTGCCTTCGTTCCTACAAAGTCAAACGTCACCGGTCTCTAAGAAAAGCTGCAGTGTTGTGTATCTATGCACTTCGTCAACAGGCAATGATAACAGGAAATAAGCCGACGATGAAAATGTCGAGTTTAGTGAGCGACAAAAGCCTGTTTTAATCAGGTAGCGAGAGAGATATGCGATTTGTTTTGGGAGTTGGAAGGCAGAGGAAGATCTAGTTATATATGTTGCTGACGATATGACTTCAACTTCAAAATGTTGTACAATATGCCAACAGTGGCTGAGATGGCAATATATTTATCTGACGTGTACGTCTCAATCGAGGTCCTAGTGCATTTTCAGACCTGCACAATAGACTTGTTAAGCTTGCCCTGCACTTAGCAATCACAATAAGAATCTTGCATAGACCTACATATTTTGCAGTACTGCGTACCACTGCGGAGTGAGTCAGTGAGAACTAAAATGACAGCAGTGCTGAATGCTGCTCGCGGAATTATGTCAAAGCGAACATCTTCGTATCTAAAAGTTATATCGCGAACTACGTGATAGACAACTTTTATTTTTTGACGTATGCTTCAAGAATGGATTTTTCCAAATCCCTCTCCGACATGTTCAAAAGTGTTCGACTTTCAAAGACTTCCTATTGTCTAAAAAGGATTATCCTGTAGTCAGGATAAAAGAAGGTCCACGTGCACGTAACGGTAGGGGCGTGCATTTGTTTCAACGTTGATAATAATGAGACAACGGCAAATCGCTGTGTAGTTTGTCGAAGCAATAATTTTAATTCATTTAAATATTGGTTTTCGGGTCACTTTCGATGGCATTGATGATTGAGAGCAAAACAACTTTTCCATTCTTTTACTATTTCAATTTAGCAGCAATGTGCCGCACAACAAGGAGCCTTAAATGAGTGCTTTTTGACGCTGTGTTAGTAGCTTACCTGTGGGGTATATGGTTTTGGGGTTTAAGTGTGAAAAGATGAGACCCGTGCCTTACACCGTAACAATTCCTTTATTATTTGCACGAAGGGGCTGTGGCACCTTCGAGGTGTGTTGAGATTTTGCTGCGAAACTAGTTTCAAACCAGTCTTGAAGGAAGGCGATCACAAAGCAGCTCTCTCCATAATGAACACAGTGATTCTCTCAATTGCACTGAGATTTCTCAGTGAACAATATACATTCAAATTTCAATTCAGAATTAATGCATCAATTTTTTTCAATAAACTAGCAATCAGAGGAGAGATAGAAGATAGTTGTGACCATTGGTTTTTTTGGTTGATTATTTCATATGAATCAAGTCGTCATACAAGCTTCTTCTGTTTTCGCTAAAAATGCTCGTATATTAAGTATACGTCTAGGAGGAAATTTTGCATACGCAGAGTTAAGCAATTATAGTCATCACTGCTGTTCTCCGTGTGTTTTAGTACGTTCTCGCTAATTTTGAAATGAAAAGCAAAAATGCACTATGAATGAAAACTGGTTTTAAATCTTAACCATGATAAATGGCCCCTTGTCCTACCAGAGTAATCCGTCATACACCAGGAAGATTTACTTGAATCGCAACTGCGAATAAATCCTTGAAAATGCGACTTTGTTCACAGCCAGTGCAAAGAGTACAAATGGTAAAGTATCAAATCAACAGATTTTTTTCCTCAATCTTCAATCATGAGTCGACTAGTTGACAAAACAAATAAGCTACTTTCTGAAATGGTGCCGCAAGTACCAACAAAGCAAATTAGAGAAAACAATATCTGTAAATCAACAAACGGATACAGCAGCATTTCACATGGGCTACTATAACGGACATGAAAAATACGATTAGATAAGTCTCTAAAAAAGACATACTATTTGGGTAAATACAAATCAACTAGAAAAATACGATTGCAAGCGACTTAACGTTCTGAGCCACTCGATTAGAAACGAAGGAACATGTGTGACATAGTTTTATTGTACTGAAAAATTGCATGCGTTAAGACTTAAGACTTTTTGCTGGAAATGTCGCCCTGCAATGCTATCCATGTGGCTTTAATTTGAAATTGGTCATACTACAATTTACTCGTGACTCACAAACTCACCGATTCCGTTGCATTTAATTAACTCCTGAAATCACATTAAAATGAATAATCCTGTAAAAAATATTACAAAGAAACACACAACAAAGAATTAGAAATTCATTGAAGCATGCATAAAAGTATTGTGGCTGCCCAGGAACACGGAAGATTTTTCATTTTATGCGTAGGTATTGTGCTCTCTGTGGTATATTGACCGCCTGCTTGGCTGACCTAGTCTGTACCTAGACTAGAGTGAATGTGACAATAAATGTGCTAAAATCCAATGTCAGCTTCGTGCAATTAAACCGCTAAATAAACATGGTGTTTAATATCCATATCTTTACAGTTTACACCCTATGTAATCGCTAGTTCCTGTCTGTAGAAACCAAACAATATATAATATGAAACAATCAAAGCTAAAGCAAATCTCAGGCGTTGTAGTTTTCTCCCGACCGAACTGATATCGTCTGCGTGTTTTCTAACTTCTAATTACGTATAGTATGTATATAGGTATGTATATTATGTATATCAGGTTGTCACTTTTGTGCCACCAGAGAAGATTGACTGTGAATCGTCTTTACATTCGCACATTTGTCTCGGTTCGAACTCTCCGGTGTGGCAAACGCTTTACAGATATTAACAGCTTTCATACAACTACTATTCTTATATTCTACCCTTGTATTAGTTCTGTATAATACATAATATAGTATATACACATAACTTGGAATTTTACTGCCTTTTTTTAACTTGTTGATTTACTGCCTCATCATTGATTTCAGTATATTTACAAAAACGCAATGCTAATCCCGTAGTAAGTTCGGTACGGAATTTTTTTATACAAGTTATTACAAGCCAATATTGACCAAAATATGCTTTTCACATTTCTCTGTTTAACCATTAATACATTACGAAGTACAAAGACTAATCGTAAGTAATAAAAATCCAAGCAGCTAAATAGATCTTTCTCTTATTCGTAGAATCTACGCTTTGTAAAGTTCTTCTACACTATAAAAGCATTAAATAGACATAAAATGATTATTCCAACGCATTAACAATATATATCGTTTCACTAAAAAAAGAATAATAATATTGGACCTACATACACACTCATATCCAACCGCAAGTCATAGTCAAGATTTTAGCCGTTCTAAACCTACTCGTACTTTCACAAATCTTCTCAGCAGAGCCGGACACACACTGTACATTGAGAGTTATAATAATTGGATTGCCTTATTATGTGCCTGCTTTTCACACTTAAACTTTTTTTTGGTGAAAGGTGTATACTATGCATGTTGTTATGGTCTTGGTCTTCGGCGGTTGCATGTACACGGTTGTATCCGGACCGATTCACTTACAATAACGAGGTTGAATACATAAAACCATGTATGTAGTACACATAGTTATGTAAACGCACTGTTTAGAAATGTTATATTTAGCCCGACTAGCGGATTGCGAATGAATTTGGTGTCTTCAGCCGTTTATATTACAGTTAACAAGAACAAGACGAAGGATTCCTTCCCTCGCCGTTGTCCGCACTCAGTGACCGAGCCCCGTTTGCAGTTGGCTTCTTCTGAACACCAGACTCTGCTGCGTTAAGATCGAGACTTCCGTCTTGAATGCTCTCATAAATCTTTTTTGCCGTTTCCAAAAATGCTTCTTCAACGTTTTCACCCCTAATTGAGTAAATGTTCATACCGTTATACAAATCTGTCGGAGGAATATTCGCATGCTAAGAATTTCATAACTGTAGACGTGTAATTACATCACAATTTCCATAAATTCTCACTCCCATATTCCTTCTTTGGTAAAATCATTTGGAATATATAATTAAAGTCAATGTTTGCCGTACAGTGTTTGGATTAGTAAGGTTACGGGCATCAGTCAACCAACTGAAAGAAAAAGTTTATCAATAAATTTTCATACATATGCCTAGATATGCTTATAAAATTGCAACGAGATGTGACAAGTTATGGCAAGTCGCACGGAAAATGTGTGGTACGTGCATACTGCATTACACTTTAGAAAAGTTTTCAATGTTCTTAGTTTTTTATCAAGTGTTTTGTTTAATGAATTGAACATTAATAACCTGGAGAGATGATTGTATGTACTACGTCTGGTAATGTCATAAATTATTAGTGCTCCGGCAGCCCCTCTGTAGTACGATCTGGTTACTGCACGAAATCTTTCTTGTCCTGAAAGAAACCAGAGAGCACGCACTCGGTTATAAATAATTCCATCTAAAACGCGATCAATTAATACTTAAACAAGGAAAAGGTTAGTAATATTACCTGCTGTATCCCAAATTTGAAGTTTGATTTTCTGACCACAAACTTCTATAATGCGCGTCCCAAACTCCACACCAATAGTGTGAGGACAATCTGCCATAACTGTGAAAGTAAACATTAAAAAATTGTTGTTACATAAATATTTCCATATTTCATATTATAGAGAAAACCCTTAAGACATTGCTTGATTGAATGCTTAGTATGTATAAACATCACATTTGACATAGCGTAATATTTAGTAGAGACCGAGTTGCACCCAAAAACACAAAAATTTTACTAAGATCTGTAACCTCTTGCTATTCGCATCACTTACAACTTGGTGCTCAATGTTGGATGCAAAAACCTTTGAACTACGGTAATACTTCTTTTTTGTTTAGTTTAGGTAAATAATTGTGACATGGATGGAACATTGCAAAGCTTACATTTCTTCTCCGTAAACTGATGTAAAATGCATGATTTCCCAACTCCCATATCCCTGTCAAGAAAGACTTGCTTTTAGTTTCACATAAAACCTTACAACAGGATGTATTACATAACATTACATTTTTTTTACTATACTCAAGACATTTTGTAACTTACCCTATGATGATATACTTAAATATATAGGAATAGTTATAAGGCCCTCCAGACATTTTTGTTGATGGGATGTGATCGCGTGGGATGTACACAGAAATTAACACAGCTTCTATTTGGCTCCTTAAATTTCAAGGAGTATAATTTTAATATGAACTCCTATACTTTTAGAGACCAAACTCCTCCAAAAGTTGAAGCAGGTACAGATGAAGCCGAGATGACGCTCGAGTATCGAAGCACGGAAGTATTGTATAATATCTCAGTGATTGGTAAGTAATGGTAAGGGTGTCCACATTAAGTAATCTATGTCTTACGACGCACACCTGCTATTTTCCACAGCAATAATAATACTGGAAAGTAATATAACTTCTGTGGTCGCTTTGCACTTGTTAGCAGTTCCAGTACTTACGTCAGAGAATGCCTCGTGAATGTATATTAGGAAAACTGCTTTCACATCACTTTTTTATAATTCAATGGATCTCCTTTATCTCCAATCTCTTGTCGGTTTAGTATTACATCAGTTCAATATTGGAGTGAAATCTCGCACTGTTCTAGTCGCAAATGGTTGATGGTAGAGGAGGCGGAGATTATAGTAGTTTTGCGCTTTAGGACTAAAAACTAATGTCTTTAATGTATTGTACATACAATTTAGAGAGAGCTGTAGGTTTGTTCATGTATGCAACGTCTTCTCTATGTAGTAAGGCCGGACTGAATAATTTTGGTGTGAAGTTTCACTCATCCACAACGCTGACACTGGATAGCTTTGGTGTGTGAAGGAATGATCCGTGGTCTCTGCCAGCGAAAGTGTTTCTTATGAATCCATTAAATTTCTGTGTACTGCTACGGATGTCTTTTTGTTGCCTGCAAATACGCACAGAAAATAGTTTAGACATAGTTATGCTTTATGTGCTCTTCCCGTCAACAACGTGTTTTCAGTGATGACTCATGTTCTGGTGCTAACACCGAGAAGTTAATGAGCGAACAAATTAAACGTCTTTTCTGCATATGCATACACATACTGTACATATATATTTCTTCGGCGATAGCGAGTATACTTTAATTTAACCTCCTACTATATAATCGCACATAATTATAATTTGTTCATGTTATGGAAATTTTGCACTAAAACGTTTCTTCCGTGGCTGTTTTGAGACTGTACTTCAATAAAGTGATTTGCGTTGTCTCGATATAAATCGATAAGCGATTGCACTTTTTATACTGCATTCACCAACGAAAACCTAAAAACTAACGTCAATTTAAAACTCTACGCGTAGCCTACGATATACACAAATAACTTGTATAACGTGTATAACGTAGGCTACGCTCTACGATACGATTTTACAAAAGCTAGGTTCAAACTCTCCGATTGCTGCATAGTTGGTCTTATCACTTATGAACACTAGTGCAATGATCCTATTTTGTATTATATATTATAATATGATCATTTCAATTTGACATAATATTACAGTAC
>JAHZMW010001907.1:0-18519 GCA_027743745.1 Alloscopus bannaensis | reverse complement strand
GTGAGGTTTCCTCTTGTCGTGATTTCATAATCATGCATCTTGTGATGACGAGTCCATCCTTGCCAAGGCTAAAAAGCTTGCAGCTACGTTGTTAAAAATGATTGATGACTGCCGTGCGTCAGAGATATCCACACTTATGGACCTGTTCAGTTTTTTTTAACAACAATTTTGCGAATAACAGTAAAAAGGCTTCGATTACTCTACGTAATACACGCTAATATCGCAGGGTGTCCGTTACAGTTTATGGAAATATGGTGCAGTCTCGATTGGGACTGGTACATTAAGAAAATGGCCACAAACATTGTCTGCATTCTGTTATGAAATATTCGTATAACAACGATTGCATAAAAAGTGGACAAGCTTCAGTTGATCCAGCCTTTAATTGATAATATGACAGGGTCTTTGGGAGCTTAATTGCTTTTCCTCAATAAGTTTTGAAGGTTTCAAGAAAGTCCAAGGAGTATCGCTTCATATTACAATCCAGCCAAAGTGGATTTCCATGTTTTCCGCCGTCATCATCATCATCGCCGTAATAAATCATTAGCTGCAGGTTTATACGGAGTTGGCTCGCTTTACTTTACAAAATCACGATAATTTAATGTTCTGCTGAAATTTTCTGAAATGTCTGAAAACGGGAAAGTTTCCAAGGTGATGGATTCGTTCAGCAAGTAAGTGCAAGCAAAGTGGACAAAGAGAAAGTTTTTACTTCAATTTGGTCAGTACTCTTGAAATTATCTCGATTACTATATAAAAGTTGGAAAACAATTTTTGGAAAAGTGGAGACTGTCTGACTTTGGTTTGAAGTATTGATAACGTTTTATTATGCGCCGAGCTAATTCTCAGTAGGTATGGTCAGCTCCATCATCATCAAAGTTTTGTGACATAATATGTTATAAAACCCTTCTTTCACAAGAATTGGTCGATGTTGCCACGTCGCTTGGATATTGCTGGATTATGCTATAATAAATTAAAAATTTCCTATCTCTACTCGAACGTTAATTATGAGCACAAGTTCAATGTTTTCTGTTGTCCTTCCTGTGCAAGCCTTTGTATGATTATATTATGAAATTCTTGCAGTTTCACTTTTGCGTGTTCAGAACATGCTTTCACTAATTGAGAAAAGTGGTCCTTGAGACAGAACTTGTTTAAATGCTTTGTTGCATGTGTTAAAAAATGAAGACGACTGCGCTCACAAGACAAATTAAAAAATTTTGGTCTCATTTCCCTTTCATATTTACCTGAATTAAATTATATGATTTCACTACTGATTACTGATGATAAATGCAATTTTCCTGTTCTTGTGCAAATGGTAAAAATATGATATATGCAACTCAACCAAGCACTAGTGACTAGATCTACGTATTAAACAAGAATTGGTATTGGAATTGTATTTATTGTAATGGTTTCAATTTTGAAATTAAATATCGTGTCGCATACCCACGCGCGAGAACAAACGCTGGAAAAGCAAACAAAGGTCGGTGATATTCGATTGTGTCATATTGCCCCAGTAGAGTGTGTGGTAATATTCAATTGTTGTATCCGGATGCATCCGGACCGGATGCGTTGTATGTAGTGCACAAAAATAAACTTGTTGATAAGAAAGATTTAAGCTTATCACTATTCAGTGTTTTCGGCAGTTTGTTGATTGACCCCTTTTTGGCAATTAACTTTAGTGACGTTTTAAGTTGGCATTCTTCAAACGGTAACTGTGATACTGTGTGATAATCAATGCAGGATAACTGACATTTTGCAGCAACTGTAGAACGGTTGACGGTGTGGATAATCCTGATTGATAAGCATTACAAGTCGAGGTTGAAGAACAAGATGGCATTCGTTTGCGCAAGTGAGTAATTCATGTTTTTTCCAAAGTACAACTTTAAACTTTGTATTTGTATGCGTTCTATTGACCACATTTCAAAGATGTTCTCACGTCGTATGTCATCTGGTGTGGTATAATTCTTGTTATGCCGTAGTCTTATCATCAAGTCTCATAATTACTCACCTTGGATTAATTGGATTTATTTTATTTTTTTAATTTCAGTTTTACTCTGAGGCAACAATTACAGACGGCCAGACAAGAGTTATCTCACTCATTGTACCAGCACGATGCTGCTTGCCGTGTGATCGCCCGTCTTTCCGGGGAATTGACTGCTGCTCGTGGAGCTCTCTCACTTTTGAAACCTGAGCAAAAGTCTCAAAATGAATCAGCGCTTCTGGCCAAGTCGAATGATGCAGTCATTGGGATGAATGAGGAGCTGCTGGAGAAACTTCGAGACACCGCTCAAATTCTTACACAAGAGCGGAAGCGGAAGGCAAAGATCATTCCTGCACACTTGGCGTACAGTGAGCAAATCGCGGAGTACATGTGTGAGGGTTCTTACATGGTATGAATGAGCTGACATAAGATTTTAATATTTAAGGAGTGCTAAGAGAACAAACATACTTAGGACCTAACTGACTTATTTCTTAGGGATTGCACAGCGCCAGCTCACCGGGTATCCTGTGTTTAGATGTCAGCAATGATTTGATTGTCACTGGAGGCAGCGACAAGGCAGTGACGATCTTCAGAAGGACATCTGAGCAGATTGTTGCATCGCTGAAGGGCCACACAAAGAAAGTGACAAAGGTCGTTTGCCACCCCGTAGAGGAATTGGTGGTAAGTGGCTCCTTGGACACAACCGCTCGAGTATGGCATATTCCTACTTCCCAGTCCATTGAGGTGATTCGTGCTCATGGGGGTGCTATTACGGGTCTGGATTTCCATCCCACTGGAGATTATCTGTTGCTGTCGTCTATGGATAAGGAGTGGTCGTTTGTGGATTTGCGTACTGGTGCCATTTACGCAAAAGTGGTAAAGAAGAGTCTTAAGTAGGAATTATTTCAAATAAACTTGTTTTTACTATTTTCTCTTGGCTTGCAGCTCGGCGACGAAGAGCATTCTCTGACATCCGCCAAGTTTCATCCTGACGGACTTATTTTCGCCACGGGAACCTCTTCTGCTAATGTGAAGATTTGGGATTTGAAGGATCAGCAAAACGTGGCTTCGTTTGCCGGGCATGATGGACCGGTTACGGGAATTGCATTTTCTGAAAACGGTTACTATTTGGCAACGGCAGCAGAGGATGGTTCAGTAAAATTGTGGGACTTGAGAAAACTCAAGAATTTCAAAACTATTCAAATGAGCGCAGGATTTAACATCACGGACGTTACCTTTGATGGCAGTGGATCGTACTTGGCACTAGCAGGGACCGATATCCGGTGAGTTGACAGTATAGTATACTTTAGTTTCATGATATCATCATGAATCACGGGGTTTCACAAGTTAGTTTGTTATAAAAGCAATTTATATAATACAGCAAAATTGATTGACTGTTATCAGTGTTTACGGGAGCAAGTCTTGGAACGAGATCGCCGTTTTTAGTGACCATTCTGAAATATCAACTGGAATTCGATTTGGTCCCAATGCTGATTGGATTGCATCTTCATCCATGGATCGCAGTGTCAAAATATACTCCAGATATGCTGATCACGTGAGCGGTTTCCCAAATGAGGGACTTGAAACCATTGACATGAAACCCATGCTAACTAACTTAGACTTTGAAAATCCGTTTTCAGGAAATTGACTGTATGCTTTAGTTTTGTGTTTATTTACAATATGTTTGTGACGAACACTACTTTTCAGAAACGTGTTTATAATTAAGAATTTTAGCTGATGTGTTTTTTCATCCTTTTTTGTTAAATGTTAAACAGTTTTTAACCCATACGTTTCGGTTATTCGCCAACTTGATTCAAATGCTCTTTCTAAATACAGTTAATAATATTAATTACTTCCAGATATTATCTAATCTTTGTAGGTTTTCTTAAAGTTTGAAGTGAACAGGCTCGGCTGTATATAATATGCCTTGTTTTGTAAATCGGGATGCTTATGACTTGAGTAGGTAAGTCTTTGTGTATTAGTGTATTTTTGTCGGTGCCTTGTTCGTTTTAGAGAAATTAGGAAAACTATAGCGGTTACAAAGTAGAGTTTTTTAGAAGAATGACACTGTTTTACGAATTACTGTTTGAATATGCATTGTAACACTGTTTACAATTGTCAAGTGACATGACTTGCATTTTTTGTTCCAAATTGACAGTACATGTATCATATAGCAGTAATATTAATTACCAGTACGCCAGTACATGACATTGACAATTACTAATGATTGTTTCTTTGCATGCAATGGATTTTTGCATGAAACCGTCTGTTGTGGAATTGAAATTTGCAGAATGATTGCGATGTCAAATTGCTCAACCACTACTTCTCTCCTCTCTATTAAACGAGCATTCAATATTCTCAGTAAAACGCATTTGACTTTGATTGGTATGTTATAAATTCGAGATAACATTTACTAGACTCATACTCAGAAGCAGAAATTGAGCATTGCTGTAGTAAGAGACAAAAAGGTCTCATAAGTGAAAGTGCACTATGCAATGGCTTTGTCGCTTCTTCAGATGTCGGCAACATTATATAACTATGAGGAAACGCAAACATCGCTCGCATACAACTTTTTTCCTTCCGAATATTATATTGGATAGGCATTCACAAAATTACAACAAATGCAATCAAAAGTTCAACTCGCTTTTATTATTCCTTAACTTTGGGATATTGAAACGTAGTGTTTGTAGCAAATAGATAGGCGCTTTCGTGATTTCCGAATTCAAAGGAATAAAATCATATCAAGTTTCCGTTATTTAAACGGTTTCCTAATTTTCGCTGCGATTTGTTAGAGTAGACGGAGATGATTTGTAAAGTAATTTGAGCTTTTAGTTCTTGGCACACCAGGCTTCACCATTGTTATCAGTCATGCTGATGTAATAGGCAGAGACGTAGCCGTTGGAAATCCTGAACCAGTATGGGTTGCCACTGACAACGGTGCCTACGAACAATGAATTTCAGTTGAATTTTAACAATAACTCCCATGACAATTTATAAAATTAATCATTGTCTTTTCGCCGTGAGACTCACCGCTTTCGCGACCCAAAATGGTGATTGCGGTTCCAGAGGCGAGGGAGCCGACGATCGCTGAATCAGTGCTTGGGCTTGCACTAAATTTATAAATTTTCGAGAAATTATTAACGAACGTTGTCTCAAGTGGAGGAATTTCACAATTGAATTTTGTATGGATTATTATTTTTTCTTACCGAATGTTGAGCCCATCAGTAGTCACACCCCTGCAAGTGGTCGAAGCTCCGCAAGCGCCTCCACTGCAGAACAATTCCTTCTCGGCAGCCCTCCTCCTCACGAGCCCAGGTAAAATCTCGCCTCCAGCATAGACCCACTTGGGGAGTTCGTTTGCGGCTCCGGTGACATCTCCAGAGTTGAGCAACTGCCTCAAGGTGGAGGACTGGAGGTTGCCACAGCCGACGTTGAAGGTGAAGGACGCGAGTGCAGAGAACTGGTTCTCGTTCAGGCCTGCATAAGTGATGGAGCCGGCGACGCAAGCCTCGTAACGGCCGGGGTAGGCGAGATCCTCTTTGAGAAGGGCTTCTCCGTTGGCCAAGGACAGGGGAACAGGGTACTTTCCGTTCAGGGGCACGCTGCAGTCCCAAACGTGGCAGGCGTGGCCATAGCCGATGGTCCGAATTCCTACTGGATCAGTGTAGAAGTTGGGGTACCAGCCTTCAAACTCTTTGATAAGCGCAAGACCTGCGGCATTAGTGGGTCCATCGTATGCTGAAAGATTTCATATGGAAAATTAGGTAAATATAAAACTTTACTTAATAAAACTGAGTATTCATTAAGTCTATCAAAATTACAAATGGAGAAGTTTTGATTTTACCCGCAGCAGCGAAAGCCAGCAACGCTGGAAGGACGAGAAGAACCTTCATCGTTGTGGAATATTTGGTTTTGATAAAAATCGGATTCACGTCTGGATTGCGACTGCCTGCAAATTTAATGAGTGTATCCAACTTAAATAACAAGTTTAGTCTAAAAATACACCAGAAAGTGAGTCTGTCAGGAAAAATTGAGTATTGTGATTATAATGGCGAAAGTGATTTTTTGACAAACATGGAAAATGAGGTAAATACATAGATTGATAACGAACGAAAGACGACGGTTTATTTGTCAGACTCTATAAATGTCATGACATATTGACAAATACGACATGTCTGACAAGTCAATTTGTCATTGACAATGACATTTTGGAGCAACCCTAATTGTGATTATAATGGCGAAAGTGATTTTTTGACAAACATGGAAAATGAGGTAAATACATAGATTGATAACGAACGAAAGACGACGGTAGATAAAATGTACATTTAGAATAGATAATTTGGGTAGTATGGGCCAGGTGTTCCTTATTTCTTTGTGAATAATAAATAATAAAGGAGTACATTTCAGAGTAATTTCGAACTTAAAAAGCTTTTCAGTCATCGCATTATACTTCGTGGTCATGTCACGTTTTGTATATTTCCCTGAAACTTTATCTGGTTCCGATTAAATATCAGAGTGGTTCAAT
This sequence comes from Alloscopus bannaensis, assembly GCA_027743745.1. Classification (NCBI taxonomy): domain Eukaryota; kingdom Metazoa; phylum Arthropoda; class Collembola; order Entomobryomorpha; family Entomobryidae; genus Alloscopus; species Alloscopus bannaensis. Next base: position 12,019 of record JAHZMW010001907.1, on the reverse strand, counting down.
GGTTACTTTGGGGTTTCTCATTAAACATAAACAAGCGTCTCCAATGGAAACAGAAACGGGTTAAAAATATAAAATGCAAAGTTACGACTTAACCACACTATAGCTGCGTCATGCGTCAACTTATGTGTCCTTAGTGATTATTAGGGAAATTTGCACGGAATTATAGTCTGTATTGTGATATGACTGATATTAGGTATGCAGATTTTCATGAACTCTGCAATACAGCAAACGGCGAGTACTAATATTTTGCTTCTCGGTTGACTAAATAGCTGTGGGATAATATGTACGTACTAGTTATAATTTCTTTTTTTTAAAATTATTTATGCTATATAAAATAAAGCGCAAGCCCATAACCTATTCGTCTGACAATGTGAGATGTAAAGTTAGGCAATTGAGACACATCGAGCTGACTCGTCGAAGTGAAGCATTATGTTATTGATTAATTCTGTACAATTACTAATAAATTTTTTTGTTATGTATGTTGTCAACAGGTTAATCAAGCATTATACGAGTTTATGCGAGTTTAATATATAGCAAGGGTACTTCAGTGTGGCAAACATTTACATGCAAATAATGTAAAAATTATCCTTGCTTATGTCAATTGTCATAGAATCATTGAAGAGTGAAGTGCTTGAACTCAGGAGTCACTGGACTAAACAAAGGTTAAAGAAAGAATAGATAGCCAAGTTAACGGAGGGCATTACATATGCAAGGTGTCATAACCAATCTGCAATCTCTCATCTCGTTCATTTTATAAGAAATGAGTCTGCAACGTTCACTTGTTATAATGTATATATTATAAACATTAACCTTGACAATGCAAGCCGCACAACATACTATGTAAGTCTATTTGATATAAATGCAAGTGTAAGTGGAGAATTGTGTTTATCTGGCAAATGTATTTTTGTCTTATCATTCGCAGTGGTGCATGTAGACTGCCCAAGTGCTACTTCAAATTGTTTTCAAACTTGGCTTACAATTACAATGTTTAAGCTGAAAATAATTAGGAAAAATATGGAAAAATATTTGCTTGCAAGTTGTTCATTTAAAGCTCATGTCATTTGGAGTAAAACAAAATCGTATTATATTTCACATTACTAATATAAACTCTCGGTGAAATTCAACGTATTTGGCATTTGTCTGAATACAGAAATGAAGATTCACCAAATTAGAAAAATATGAGTTTAATCATAATATTAATACGAGTATTACACCATTTGAATTTCATCAATTATGTCCATTTGAATTATGAACCCATTGAAATCAATGCTTCTCCAATGCGCATTTATTTACTTGACACTTAAGCCCAAGTACTTATCTGATTTATGATAATTATTAATGTTTACTGTGATCATTGGTTATTTTAAATTCTTTACGAAATTTAATTCTTCGAAACATCATTGTGTACAATCTTTCAAACTGGTTGACGAGGAAATCAATAATGATTTATCGAGAGTCTACTAATATAGTAAGCACTTGAATAAAATACCTTAAGCTAAACTGCCAATAAGGTTGACCACTCTTAGTGTGATAACGTAACATATTATGTGACAACTTTTATATAACCTTGGTTGACGGAGTCGCCAGAGACACAAAACTAATTAAATAGACACATATTTGGCGTATAATGTTGAATTCTGTTACATATTTGCGGGAGTCACGTTTGGGTACTTGTTATTGTCTATAGATGCGTTATGTGGAAATACACTGATTGTTTCAATATCTCACATCTCAATCATCACACGGATTCATTGAAATCAGATATCAATTATGATCCACAATCTACATAATGTAATTACAGTCTCACTGTATAAAATGCAAACTCCTCCACCAAAACACAAATACATATACCCAAAAGTTATTTATCGACTGAGCATCATCTTCTCTGAGAGAATCACTAGACCTCATTTTTTCACCTTCATCTCAGTTGCCCCATTCTTCGAATTTCGCTAATTTAATTCAAAGTTAATTTACCAAAAGAAAGCAATTGTAGAATGGCTAAACTTGCACTTCTCGTGTCGCTCATGGCATGCATTGGTTGCTCCAAGTGAGATCCTTTTAAGTATTACTAATTGTCCACATTTGTTTGTTCTTAGCAATTTGTAATATTCATTATTCATTAATAATCGGTATACCAGTCAGGCCCCTTTTTTAGGGAATCGTGATTTTTTGGAGAATGTGCCTTCATTAGAAACTTAATCACCCAAATATTTTTTGCGTTCAAAATTTAACTATTTGTATATTCTTCATAGTGCTCTTCTCAGCCATGAGGAAGCAGTCCGGAGACTCACGGCTGCTGGTGAGTTAATTTCCGAACTCTTTTATTGAATTTCTATTAAATCAGATAAGCTCATCACTCATTGACACACATTTACTAAAAGTTTGTATACGCTTAGTAGCATGAAATTCTAATACATTTGTCTTGTACAGGCTTGACAATTTGGTCGAGTGGCGGATGCAGCGACAGATACAACCCGGATTGCACCAGCTTCGATCAAATTCGGGAGGACACGATTTCAGGAATCATCACCCTGAAGCAAGCTTCCGGATGTGACATCAATGTCACTGGAGGAACTGAGGTAATTCGTGAGCTTTTCCAACTTCACTTACACTTAGGCACGCACATTTCTTAAAAAGACCTACTAAATACTCAAATCGTACCGTTTCTGAAAATCGCAAGACTGGACACGGGAACGGAGAAGGCTACTCCCATTGGAATGGTTACAAAGTGGACATTTCCCTGAGCGCCTGTGTGGAGAACTACATCACTGCCAACTTCGTCTACATTGGATTGCGAGGGGATGGGGCTCCAATGTGGCAGGTAACATCTTGATTTTAGTTTTAAAAAACGTTTTAATCAATTTGGAAACTCGAATGCAAATCGTCGTGAACTAGAACGTTTCATATTTGTAAAAAATATTTTATACGTTTTTTTAGTCCGGAGCTGGAAATGTCTACGCAAAGGAAGGCAACCACTGGGACATTGTCTACTACAATTGTGGTGGTTGCAATTAAAAATCTTCTTGCAAAAATTAAAAATTGCTAAACCATTTATAAGCAGCAATAAAAATCGATTCTCCAATTAAGTATTTAATTAAAAGCATTTAATGAGGTTCGGACATGTCGCACAATGCCGTAGAGCAGAACAGAAAAAACATTTACTGCTGTTGTCAACGTAACAACATTTAGCAGTGTAACGAATGCATTTTAAAAACACTGTCAGTTTTGAAAGCTCACTACATCCACACCGACAGCATTTTGGCGGGAGAATTTGAAGTAGTTTAAAGTTTCAAATGTGGTCTGTTATGAATCATCTTACGCTACCTGCGGTATGACTCCCTGTTTAGAAAAAAAATAATTTGACTCCTGGAATTCAAATATAATATTTGTCAACAACTTTAAACTGGTGAACAAAATTTAATTTCATATTAAAAGCTAAAAAAACTGGTTCATCAGTAAACTTTTTGCGTGTTGGGGCTCGTAACCCTTTTTTCAGTGCGTTAAATAAAGCCTTGTGTATTTCCAACTAAATTCATTTTAACTCGGTACGTTGTATATATACGTGTAATACTTATCCAAAAGCTTATCAGTATCAGTTATCTCGTCACCGTTATCACGAGAAAGCTAAAAGAACATGGCTGCTATGCGTGTATCAAGAAACTCTCCCGAAGGTGATCAGGAGGAACGGTGGTGGAACGCTTCGGTAATTACTGGAGGGGTAAGGAGCATGTGTATCGTTTTCTTCGATTCCTATCTCACTTTATTTCGCCTTATCGCCAAAGGATAAGGCTCTAACAACATATTCTATGATTTTCATATATTATTTTAGCTACACATGACGAAGCACGAATTCATCTGGAGAATTGAGCATTTCGACTTGATCTTGGCGTGTGGGGACTTGGACATTCTGGAAACTCAGTCAACAGAGCTGACCATCAACGCAGGGGAGTCTGGTGATTGTCCAACGAAGTGGAAGGTGTTTCTCGAAGGAGAGGACCAAGGGGATGAAGTAGATGCAGACGACGACGACGACGAGGAAGTGAGCAGTCGGTTTAGATATATTGGAGTTTACTTTCGATTGCTGGAAAGTCCGAAGGAAGAAAAAATTCCTGCAATTTTAGGAGTGTCCTTTCCATCGGTAGACGCCACCTTTGGTAAGGATGTTTTAAAAAAATTAGGAAAACATAACCAGCTCTTGTCACAAATGTAATTTTTCGGTGAAGCCAAACAAATGAATTCTAGAAAATTTTAAATGTCTATGTTCAAGAAAAAATGAGAGTCATGCATGTCAACAATCATTCGCGGGGCTGGTGCGACATTTTCGATAAAACCACCATGCTTGAAGAAGACGGATCTGTCATTTTTAAAATCAGCATATCTATTGGCACGCCAAAAATGATCCGGCGTAATGTCAAGATCAGCGAATTGGAAGCCAAAGCTGGCCAAACTTTAATTGCGGACATGACTCTCGCATGCAGTAATCCTGAACCGAACGACGTTGTAACACTTGCTTCAAGGGACGGAAGCGAATACCGCTCCAGCAAATACATTTTATCAGGTATAGTGGCAATATAGGAGCAGAAAGAAAGCTAAAGTTACCTTTTTATTTATAAATAAAAAATGTTTAATAATTGAATACATTCTGTATTGCAATTGCAGCTCGGAGCGCAGTCTTTAAAGTTATGCTCAACACGGACACACTCGAAAGACGGACGAGTCTAGTCAGGATGGAAGACGTATCTGGAAAAGCTGTGGAAACAATGCTGAATTACATTCATGGTGGAAATTTGCTTCCCTCTGGATTTACTTCAGGGGACGAGATTCTCGACGTCGCTTATGCCGCTGACAAGTATCAGCTCTTGGAATTAGTAGAGATTTGTGACATTTTGTTGCAGGAAAAGTGGGACCGGCTCAATGCTCGAAATCTCTTGGAAACTACTTCTGCACTGCACCTTTCGAGGACTTTTGAAGATATTAATGAGTTTATTAAACAACAAGAATCTTCTTCTCGCTCTGGAAGAAACAAGGCTAACTAAGGCTAACTAACTAATGTTTAAAAAGAATTACTAAATTAGTGCAAATGTATTTTTAATACGCATTTCGAGATTCCATACATACGAATTGATTCTCACGGAAAATATTCCCTTATTTCTTCAAAACTCAATTCGTATTTAAGCTAATGTAATAGAGCAAACCTTAATATGTATTTAAAAATCGCCGATGATTATGCTGTGCTTTCTGTTAATGCCTTCAACTTCGATAGTAAATCTCGTTTAACTACATTCAACGTTTTCATGGTTTTCATTACAAAATATTCAATTCAATATAATGCACAACCAATACTACAAGTATACGATACGCAGAAAAAATTTGCATAAAAGGCGACTTGCATAAAAATTCTCGTGTTGTGCTGGGAGGGTTACAATTACAAACACACACACGCGATGACGCGAACTTGTTGATAAAACTGGTGTTGTATGGTTTGCGCTTTTTAATTTGGAATACATATTTTCAAAGGTGACACTGACACTGTGAATTTAATTGAACAATTTAATAAAATTACAATTGCCTACTGTTTTCACTTTCAGTGTGTCTCACTCTAGGGAAAGTGTTGTAGCTTGGCAACTTATGTATACTCGAAACAATTTTAACTGACATAAATTGTTGAGAGGTCAAAAGTTGAATCGTTGCTAGCATGGCTCTTAACTGGGTTGATGTCAAATTGGAGTTATCAAGTCCACAGAAGCGCTTCCGTGTTCAGAGGCACTCAAATCAGGGCCCGTTCGAGTTTGCTTGTCGTGTGAAAATCCCAAGATGTGTCTCCTCAAGCACTCCCCCGACAGAGGAAGACAGGGTGAACGCGGAGTTGATCGAGACCGTTGTGAAGAAGTTTGGGAGAATGAAGAGAAAATGGTAAAAAAAAATTTATGTGATTTTTAAAGGCCTTACATTGTTATCTAAGTTTGTTTTGTAGGAACTGCCACTTCAGTCTTCAACCGGACCGTTCTGGTGCAAGTGGAAATGGAGATGTCTTATCTGTTATTGGAAAGAGTAAGCTGCTTGACGTCCTGAAGGAACTGGACTCCAGTGTGGTGGTGAAGCTTGACCTGACCCTGTGGTGTTCCCGAACATTAGGCAGAAATCCAAAGTGTAACATGTCAACATTTCGTGGTACGCTTAACGATTGGGATGCTGTGTGACGTAATTGGGGTTAAATGGGGATGCGTTAATGAGTGTAGAAATAGTTTTATAAAACTAACATAAATGAAATTTTATTCATTAGTTTCTCTGAATCTGGTGGAAATCAAGGAGACAACAGCAACCGCGCCGCCAAAATCATCCGGTACACAGTTGCATTTCTGTCAAGGTGAACTTCGCGTGAATGATGAGCTCAACGAAGATATCCAGCTTAAAGAGAATCTCTACCGAATGTTCAAAGAGAAGAATCTTAAATGGACCGGTGAAGCCAAGATGTGGTACAGTTGTCGCCCGGCAGCCCACTTGGTGCTGACGATGCCCGTTTCTGACCCGATGGCAGTGTGCAAGAGGATTTTACGAGAGAATCTCTCCTGTGATGTGGTTATTTCGACTAAAAATGGCAGCAAGATTTCTTGCAACAAGTGCTTCCTTATTGGTAAGTAAAAGATGTTGATTAAAGCTGAATGCTGTTACTAACAACCTGTTAGGTAGGTTACAATTGCGTAGTTCCAAAACTAACTATTAATGTCGTATGGATTTGTGTTGGCTATAGCCCAGAGCGAGCCGTTAAGAGTCCTGCTCCAACAAAGCGACCAGGTCAATTTTAAGATCAGAATGGAGGAAATGGACGATGACGGAGTCAAGGCGTTCTTGGAGTTTGTGTACTTTTGGGATTTGACTGCTGCTCATCAAAATCCTCGTGTTGCTGTCCAACTCCTGTCGGCTAGTCACAAGTATTCGGTAGAAGCTCTGCAACTGGCCATGAAGCAGTTGGTATTGGAAAAATCAAACGACTGGTTTGGCCTCGACGATGTTTTGGAAATTTTTAGCGTTGCTGAAGGGGATTCGGAGTTGGTCCAGAAGGCGGTTGACGTCATGAGAGCGTGAGTTTCCATCCAAGAGTTTTCGTGGTTAACTTGTCAATTATAACAGATTCTGAATTGTACTTAATTATTAAATCGATGTTTTTTTTTAATTTTTTTAGAAAAGGTAAAGGAATAAGTTCCTCGCCCGCATTCAAAGCGTTGGTTAGCAGTGACCCAGCCGTCGCACTCCAGCTGATAGAGGCCGCATTTACCAATTGACTGATCATCTTGTGAAAATTGACTTTGTTAGAAAATCTCAATGTATTAAATTTTAAATCATAATTTGTCAATCTATTTCATAATTATCTTCCTTCGTACATATGAAGTGAGCTATCTGAATTTTTTCGTATGTATTGGTATATAAAGTTCATGTGTTAGTTTAAAGGTATTTTAAAGTAGTATGTAGACCGTAGACACTGACTTTTATTCAATGACATCTGAACTTGCCCGTTGCTTTGAGACTGCGTCATAAGCCAAGGTAAAGATGTTGATGCATAATTAGTGACAACGATTGATAATGTTTTATAAGTTGTTCAACAAGAGCTTTTAGTGCATATTATTTCTGTACTTTTTGTAAGTATTTACTGATCTCACGTTTAATGAAAAATTTTGTACTTGTGAATATACTGAAACTTAAGCAATAACAATTTAATAGTCAATTCTAACCAAGCTTTGAAACTAGATTTTGAAATATAGCTGAGCACAGCTTTGTTTGTGATGCAGAATCTCGCTATAACTGTGTCGACATGATAATTACTTGAAATTTAGGTATAGAGGTGAAAAATTAGACTTAAAAATGTTATGCTTCGTGAATTTATTGTTTATTTATTATTTCCGTTTCGGAGCACTTGACAATTTTGGAGGCACATTTTAGAATGAAAAATTATCTGACATATCTGTTGCTTAACGGTGGTGAAGCCTTCGCTTCACTCCACGTTTCTCAACTCCACCAGATGCTTCCAATTCATGGTGGTGGTGATGGTGATGATCATGATGGTGGTGATCGTGATGATGATGGCCTCCCGAGTGGAGGTTATGATGACCTTTGCTCTCGTAATGGAGATCCGCACGCGTGTTCTCTCTAGTAAGGAGGGGGTAGCGATTGACATCTTCGAGATTGTCCGGGTCCGTTTTGCAGTACTCGTGGAAGGCCGGGACCTCCTTCTCGTGCCAGTTGCAGTTGGCTGGAGGATGCTTCCTGAGGATACTCGCGATCGTCTCGCGAATGGGGCATTTGGGCTCACAAAACTTAAACATACCGTGTCCGTGAAGTTGGCTGAGACGCTTGTTCCTCCGATTGGAGAACGAGCAGAGGCGGTGGAGGCGGCGAGCGTGTGGTTTATAGCAGCCGGGTTTGCAAGGGTCCTTCTTCTTCTTCTCTTTTGTGTGAATGTCTAGGTTGATGTGTGAGTGCTGTGGACGAGCATTGGGATCAGGGCCGTAGCCGATAAGCTCTTGCACAGGACGCTGGATAACTCGTACTTCGGAATCCTCGTTGGGTCGTTCGATGATTTGGAGGGATGTCTGCGTTGTCGTACGGTAGACAGGGACTCCGTCCTCCTCGTTTCGGCTCAAGGTTCTACGAAGAAAGAAAATATGTTTCTTTAAAAACTCACAGAAGAATCTATGGAAGTTTACTCGAAGGCTTACGGTTCTGAGCGGGTTGTCATTGGTCGCGAAGGTCCAACCCTGGCGTCATTACACGGTACTGAATCTGTTGGAATGCATTCAATTTCGTTATCCTCGTCGTATCTAGAGGGAAGGTAGGCTGATGACTTTGTGGTGAGCTCTGCGTTGGAATAATGGTAGTCCCGGAAGCCTTGCTGCGATTCGAAGGTCTCCTTCGCGATTTGTGAGCGTCCGGTCATCAGACTTCGGCCAGAGGTGACGCAACCTCCACGAATTTTTCTGGAAGCAGTGCAGCTTGGAGGTGGAAATCTATTCCGCGTGGGTGTAGTGGACGGAGGTGGCGCTGCACGCTGAGGTGGATATCGGTTCGAGTCATCAGGTTCGGGTGGTGGTCCAGAGGATCTGCAACTTCCTCGACCACGTCCTCTGTTGGAGGTGGGACAAGTTCGAGGTGGACACGGTGTACAGCTGGTGCGTCGTGGTTGGCATGGAGGAGGTGGACACGGGGTACAGCTAGCCCGTTGTGATTGGTATGTAGGAGGCGGCGGACATGGCTGAGTTTGAGGCTGGTAGTAACCGCCATAACCTCCTCCTCTTGGCGTACATCCTTTTCCTCGAGCACCACCGCTGCTTGTCGTTCCTCGTCGAGTTGCAGGTCCAGGTCCACTTCCGGTGGTGGTTGTGGCGGTGGCTGTTCCAGTAGGGTATACATTTGATCGACGTTGTGGTGCAGTTGGAGGATTTGCGATTCCCGGATAGCCAGCCCCCCAAGGTACACGCTGTGAACCGGGATACCCAAGCGGTGGGTGGAACCTTTGATCATCTCCTGCAGCTCGGTTGACGGGTGTAGCACAAGGGTCGGGAACGGCACACGGGTCGACATCTTCGCAACATTCATCATCTTCCTCGGCGTCTCGACACGAGCTGCTCTCCTCCTCAGTACACTCCGTCTCGTCGGTGGAGGTGGTGGCATTCCCCATGATCCCGAAGCGGTCGCGAAGGCCTTTCGGGACCTCGGTGAGGTAGAAGTTGCAGTTATTGTAGGAGGCTCCTTGGTCGGACCCCGGCTTGAATGGATGGTTTCCTCCTTCAGCGCCACCCCCACATTTTTGCGACCCTCCTCCACCACCTCCTCCTCCATTTCCATACCCGACAACGGGCTTTGTGCCTCGTGGAAGGCAGACGATTTGCTTGGGTCCTCCGTTACAACACCCTTGAGCCGGTTTCCCTCCACACCCTCCTCCTCCGCAACAAGAAGACGCTCCACCACATGACGTTGGCGGCGGTCGAGCAGCGCAGCAGCACGGTTTTGGAGTGCAACACTTTGGAATGCAGCAGGGTTGACAGGGTGGAGGTGGGCACGGAGGTGGAGGACAACACTGAGGTGGCGGCATGCACGGGTACGGCGAGCAAAAGTTTGGAGGGACAACCATTACAGGAGGGCACGGTGGAGGACAACACATCGGAGGTGGCTGAGGCGGACAACATGTTAACATTGCTGTACCCGGTGGAGGAACGATGGACGGCGGGCAGAATTTTGGAGGGAGAAGATTGCAGTCTCCATTCCGGATGCGGGTAGGCAGATTTCCTATGTGCAGCGGAGGTTGAGACATCAAAGGCCGAATTCCAGATGTCCCACACCTCCGGTCTGAAATAATTAGAAACAATTAAAAATGTCAACAAATGAAAAAAAATCCCACACCTAACAATCGTGATAATTTGATACATCTCTGCGCTGAGATGTATTTACCCGGTTGTTGTGAATTGTTTGGAGCCATACTTCCTTAACAAAAAAACACTGAGAATTTATGAAAAAACTGTTCCGAATGAAGCCAGGGGGTATCTTTATCATCACAAGAAGGCTTCAATGTCTACTCAATTTTTGACAATTGTCAAAATTCCTAATAAACGACGACATCAAATCGAAGAAAATACGCCGCGCGTGTAACAGTGCAAAAGTAACTATGTCCGAGTTTTTGTAACAAAACAAACCTATGAATATCAGCTGCCGAGTGCAGTGTTCGGAGCACAAGCACCTGCGAAAATATAAAAACGTTTTAGAAGCTCTTTCAGACACGGTGTCACTGACGGAGACGGATATTGAATTGTTTTTACAGTGTTTCGTTAAATCTAGTCAAAGCTTTCAATTTAGATTTATATTGTGAGCGTGAGCTCGTGTCAGGGAGAATGAACTGTCGCGAAGCACACGTTATCACTTTTAATCTTGTTTATTTCACAAAAAATTGTATAAATCCTTGTTTGACACAAAACATTTAGCTAATAACTTTACTCTGGACTCTCCCGGTGACCTCTGACCTGTAATCAAAACGAAAGGGAGACGTTTACTACAACCCAGAAATAACAGGATTAATTAACTTTCGCAGAGAGCTTTTAGGCTTACGCACGAGACGGTGACGCAGGTCGAACTAAACTAGGCCGGCTCGATTCCTCCTGACTTGCTCCTCTCTTCTCCTTCCTATGCGGTCCCTTATTCAAAAGAGGCGGGTAGTACGTCTCACAATATGTAGCTTAAACATGAAAACATTTTTCAAATTTAATTTTAATTTATTAGTTTGTATTGACTTAATTTTCAGGCGCTCGAATGTACATATTTTATTTTAGTACTAATTAAAGCAAGCGAGCTGATATGATGCCAACTGGAATCTCTGCCCTAACGGTTAGGGCCTAACCTTAAAATGCATCTTAATAATCCTTTTAGATATACTGTGAGCTCAATTATTTCTCAAATCATGACTCGCTCCAAGGAAAAATGATTGGTCCTTGTAACGGTTTGTAGTTTGTCACGAAGTCAAGGATGCCGGCGATGTTGCTCAATGTGTGCATGATTTCTGATCAAGATTAAACCTTTGGATGTTTGGAAACACAGCTTCGGAGTTTGATAAGATGATTAAAAATGAAATAGGTTGCTTGTACAGATTATGCTTGGGATTTATGCAGGTACTTAAGCATTCTTTGAGAACAAAATTTTGGAAGCCTCCGCCACCTTTTGCAGAATGAAACTAACCAGTCAATAATATAAATGTATCTAATCAAATTGTCTTCACGTTGTTCAAAATCTACTGCTTTTATTCAGCATTTTAAATGAAATATGTCTCAATGTACTAAAGCGGCTTCAATTTCAGGATAGCAATTTCCCTAGATGATTGATTACCATCCACCACGTCCACCATGTCCGCTACCTCCGTGGCCAGAACCTCCACGACCATATCCTCCATTTCCACGTCCTCCGTTTCCACGTCCTCCATTTCCTCCGCGTCCACCATAACCTCCGTTACCTACGAAATACACAGCCTCATGACTCCGTG
>JAHZMW010001906.1:0-13007 GCA_027743745.1 Alloscopus bannaensis | reverse complement strand
TTCTCCAGACCACCACAACCTCCAAATCCAATAGTGTGGTTCATATCAGAATTTCCAGCGTTTCTTCCACAGCCTTCTGGGTTCATTGGATGCAAAGTTTCGGTAGAGGTTCCAGAGCCCCGTTGAGGATAAAAGAGATTACCTTTCCACTGCCATAGATTTATGTTCAGATTTATAGTAAAAATTATTATTGTCCCAATTATTACTTTAATTTTTTAAGTTTGAATACCTTGGCCTGATAAACCAAAGTTTCAAATGCTGGCTGATCTGTCCCCGTCTCCAAATAGTACAAGCATTGCTTTGGAACGAGGAGGGCATTTTTAGAAAAATCGACAGGCTCCGGTGAAGGGCCTTCTTGAGCAACGATGCCATCATTCACAGAGTCCTGGTCGACTTCCATCTTTCCATCTTCTTCACTTTCTCCATCCTCTGCGTGGTCTCCATCGAAAGCGTCATTCATTCTGTTTTCGAGGAAGTAAGGATCTTCGGAAAACACATTGGACCTGTTTACTCCACGGACAAGGATGACTTCTTCGGTTGTAACGGACTGTGGCTGTTGAAATACAAGATCGGAATGCTCTTCAAAGTGTTGGAGAGTTGTGTCAACGTTTGTAGCGTTTGGAAATTCCATTTTCAGTGCTACGTAATTCTGGAGAATAATAGTTTGAATGAGTCTGCATCCCGAAAATTCGGAGAGGACTTTGGAGACGTAAAAACAATGGAGTCCCTTTTCGGGTTTTACATCTATACGGTGCATGACAACGTTCGAAACGGCTGTAGTTCTCAGAATTAATTTCACTGGAATGCATGCACATTCTTCACGTAGACATCATAAATGTCGTCTGAACTTGATCATTAAGACTCAATTTCTTAGTGTTCCAGGTGCAAACCTAACAGACAAATTTAAAACAAATTTCATTTGTTCCATTACTTTTATACATTTACACCGTCGCAAACTCTTGACTACAAGTTTTACGTACATTCAGACCAATAATATGAATGGTTTTCAATCTTCATGACCAGCAAACAAGCAATTATTTGTGCTGGAAATACCTGCGAATCTGTCCATTGATGTAAGCTATACAGCATCGAGTTAATCAATAAAAGGAACTCAACCAACACACATACATATTTTTTTCGAACTTCGAACGAATGTTTTATGTACATCCATAATAAGAGAGGTAATAAGTGCATTTTTGCCAGAAATAAGCAATTATTAATATAACTCTTATAGTACAGGAATCCAGCAAGCATGATACAAATTGCTTACGCAGGTTCACGTTATCCGTATACCTAAATTAAAGCTAGTTTTTGCAAATTACAAAAGTCACGTGTTTTGATCCATTTCAGCTAATCTGCACTTAACGGTACGCCTATGAACTCGTCAAATTCACAAAGGTAAGAATAGACCTCACGAGCAGACAACTTTTTTTCTGAATTCCAATCAGCACACAATCCGCAAAAAAAATTCCAATGCACATACTACAACATAAGATCGTGCACTCTAGTTTGGGAACATCATCAAGAGAAGACAGCCCCATAAAAATGCTCACATTATTGGCATAGCGCAAGGCACTTGATGACTCTCCACAAAAAAGGACCTAGGAAATCGAGACAGCTTTTTTGGCTGAGTTTCGTGCACCCGCCCCTGTCAAACTGTGCTTTGATTGATAAACGGCTAAAAATAGGTTTTTTCTTGCTGTAACATAAAATTACCTAAATAAATACCAATAATATATGCAATGAATCTGTATTAGAAAAAATAACTTGCTCGTTGTCACCACCAAATCTTGTAAGCCGTTTTTTCAAGATACCCTTTCTCTTTGTTCATGAACTCTAAAGAGTGCGTAACAATGAGTATCACGTAACATGCTTCTTTATTTTTATCAATTGGATCTCGTATTCAATATCCTCGTCCATGATGATTACCCAATTCCTTTGTTGGTTCTGACTGCGAACACATTGTGCTCATTCACCGTGATGAGATTTTGTCACGATTTTCTGGATAACCACAAACAGGCCTTAGGGTTGGAGAGGTATATAAAGTGGCGCCTGGACTGTAATCGGCATCAGTTTCACTTTCCACTCCAATCAACTACTTCTCTCAAAACATTTTGTGTGTCCACACACCAACCCCAACCAATCAACATGAAATTCGTAAGTTTTAAATATAAAATACATATATATTCAAAAAATTCATTGTTTTTCCAGAGTTTGACTTTTGACTTTTAAAATTCCAGATCGTTTTCGGCTGGATACGCTGCTCCAGCTTTGCTCGGACGTAGCTACCACGGAGCTCCACTTATCCACGGATATGCTGGATACGGATATGGATACGGACTCGGACATCTCGGATATGGTGCCTACCTCGGTTAAATTATTTGACTTTGAAAATTTGAAGTTCTCCTGAGCTCACAACTCGGCGATTATTTTTGTACCGAAATTTTTTATACCACTTGATGAATAAAATCATTGAGCCATTATCATTATAATCAATTCAATAACTTACATGCATCAATATTTTCACGCATATGAAGCATATATTCATTATAATACAGTTACTATTATTCATTATGCTAGCCATTTAATTTCTCTAATCAAGTATTCGACACATTAAGTATTAGAAATTCAGAAACTTGGTCTTGAAACTTTGCTATATATACATTCATATTTAGATGTGTAATTTACATGCTTCGATTATTGAGTTTTAATTAGAAGATTTCTAAGGAAAATACCAATATGCACGTGTGTGGTTTTCAGTTTTCAATGGGAAATTCCTCGAAATACCTGTCCGCTCAGCAAAGAAATGGAAAGAGGGATTTGGAAAAGTCCCCAAGAAAGGAAAATCTCAAACCTACGTGTTCTTTCATTCTTGAGAAGTTAAGCCAAAAAGCACCCTTTGAATACAGTATACAAATCGCAGGTCCTACGCTCAAAAGGAGCCTTATATGACAACAATAGTACTTGTATCGTATTTCCCCGAATGCCTGAACGAACATACTTGTTCCTATACAATTGGCAACTACCCTGAATTCAAGTATAAAAGGACCTTCAGAATTTTGAAATGGTCATCAGTCGGAAATCATCACTTCTAACATCAACTCCTCTTACAAAGGTCCCACTTCCCAAACCTTTACAACAAATCCAACGAGGCGTATCAGCTTCAAAGTCATGGCTTCTGGAAACTTGTTCAACATCATCTTCGCCATTGTCTTCACCATTTGCATCGCTGCTGTTTGCGCTACTCCTTTACCAGACGGAACTGAAGGTAGGTTAACTGTACTTAATCGATTAAATTTTCACTAAGTTTTCATTTTAAACAGAGTTGCCTAATTTGTGATCGTTTATTAATAATAAATTATTATTGTTTAGCAGTTGGCAGCAGGCAAGGACGCTTTTTTGGTGGCGGAATGGCTAACTCTCACGCTTCAGCAATGGCGACATCAGGTGCCACTGGATTTGGCATGGGTTATCCACTTGGATTTGGTGGAATGGCGGGCTCCACTGCATCAGCTACTGCGTCCGCTGGAGCTATGTAAGCATACGTTATACATTACATTCATGGTAGATTTTTATTGTAACACTAGTTTTCGATTCCAATAACCATTTTATCTTCATTTTTCAGGGGAGGATATCCATTTGGGAAGTAATTAAACACTTCGGAATGACAATGCGGATCCCTTCATGGCCGAACTCCTCATGGGCATCATTTATCCAAAGACTGTTTTATTATGTTATACATAATGATAAGATTTGTAAAATTATTATTTATATTGCATTGTTTATATTTATATTAAATTGTCAATAAACACATCACCTCACCAGAACCTAGCAAAACAACCTACTTAATACCATTACGCCTAAATGTGCTGAAGACTTTGTTGGGGCAATGTTAGAATTACTACAAATTTTTGTCGTTCATTTATGACTTGTTAATCACCAACATATTGTACACGTTAAAAATCATTTTTACGGAGCAATACCACTTGTGGATGTGTAGAATTTTACTCAACGTCAGTAATTTGAATGAAGACAAAATTATCAATCAATATTGAATTATCCGGCTTTTGTCTAAATAGAAATTACTGAACGTTGCAAAACACTTCTGTGTTAAAATAATATCAGAGTATTGATCACTGTCTGACATTCTTTTCATTGTCAAAGTCATATCTGGAAGTGATACTTTTCTGTGGCTTGAGCGTACGCTTAATTATTCATAAGCATATACACATACGTAGGTACATTGTATATAGAAAAATATACACAACACAGCAAAAAATAATGGTTGCTCACCCCTAAACTTGGCCTTGGACAATTGATTTTTAATTCTATATTTTGAGAGAGTCGGAGCTTTGAGCTTATTAAGAAACCAGCTTCGAGCACTTTTGCTCTACTTCTTCACACGCGTTTTAGAGTCTTATATTTAATACACATCAGGCTTATTCCTACTCTCGATTTTTGGTGCCCTTTTTGTATGTTAAAATCACAAATGTAAAAGGACATATGGTGGACGAGAGAAAGGAAGGAAAACTTTTTCGATTTCGTTGATTACATATACTTACGCACAAATTCATAGAAGCAATTGCTTTAAAACACTTTCTGATGTCACTTTTAAAATAAAAATCATTTCCGGAGTTCATGTTTTGAGTAATCTTCATTCTGTAGTAAGACATTTTAAGTGAACAAGTATTTTTCAGCGACGCGTGGCTCTCTTTTTGTTAGAGCGATGACCATTGCTTATCTTCACAAAAACTCGCAATTTCCAGTTTTTCATGATTTAGAAAGAAAAGCTCATTAATATGAGTTAAAGCAGCGGGGTGCAGTGACAAGGCTTTATGTTTAATTTTTTATCATTGTCATTCTCCAGCCTTTCTTGGCCTACATGCATCACGGTTGACGGCGTGTGTAGTATGTGGGAGAAACTTTTTTAAAGAGATAATGTTGAGTGATTGCCAGTAAGTGGAACAAGCACGCCTGGGAACTTCCGGTCTTTTCCTTTCCCGATGTGATTCTTGAGCCTCAAAATTCAAGGAAAGCTTTAAATTAGATAAAAAATCGTAAACAAAGTGAGTATAAACGATGAAACTGTAAGAACATTAAATTAATGCTGACTGACCTTTTCATATAGTAAATTTTTTATTACTCTAAAATGTGGATGGGAGCAGTGTTCTGCTTCTGCACCCCTCGAATCATACACTTACTCCTGCCTTCTTATAATCCTGTTTTTACAAATACACTTTACTTCTCAGATTTACAAATTTCAAACATGGCGTCACCTACGTTGTGTTTTACCCTGCTTCGCCAACCGTTTGCATAAATATAATGAAAAAGCTTCGGACAAATCACTCTAATTATTATCCAGCTTACAAACGCTTGTGGTCTGCTAATCGTTGAGATTTAAAAAGAAAGAAAGTTGGGTGGCTTTTCTTTGTGCTCTAAGCTCACGAATGTTTTTCAATATTTGTAACAATGTCTTCTTTCATGCAAAGTTTAAACCATATACTCAAGGACTATTCGCATGACTGCCAAGTATTCATAAAGAAGGCAGTCTACGACTTTTGTGGCGATATTTCTGTTTCCTTCGACTACAACAAACTCCCCTTTCCCACCAAAGCTTCTTTCCTCATGGACAAGTGCGAGCCCTTTTCATGCTCCAGCATTATTTGCTCATTATTTTATAACATTGTTACTGGAACGTCTTCACCCAGGGTTTTCGTGCTCAATGCGAGTTTGTTGGCTGGAGGGCATGAAATCAACAAGCGTGAAAACAATAAAACTTGCTTCTGCGAAAGAGTTGAAACATCGAGATGCTCGCAGAAGAAGGAGCGTCAAAGGAAACATAATAGTCTAACCTTTATCCATTTGCTCAAAACTTGTAGGGGTTATACCTTAGGTATTCATTACTCTTTAAAAATGTGTTGCACAAGGTGTTTTCAGAGACAGAAGCCTTTTTCAGCCCTTTGATATGCAAATGGAGAAACATCTCTTATGCTCATCACAATGGGGGTATTGCTCAACACAAAACTCAGAAATGTGAAACCATACATGGAGGCGGAATTACTGGAGACTTCAAGACTCTTCTCATATGCAGCAGAGATTGAGGTTCTCAGCCCATTTATGGAAATGGAATTTTTCTGGCCCTGAAAAAAGAGTAGATCATCCAAAACTCAAACCTTGAGTACCTTCAGCAGATTACTGATACTCTAACAGTGAAACAACACCTTAGAAAATACCTAGAGAAAATTTTGGGCATACGTCATCGAAAAGATTTTATATAGTAACGGAACGTTTACACATAAAGTGACTCTTTAGTGTCATAAAACATTATTCTTGTTATTCAGGCATTGCATAACCTCCACAATAGATCTCGAAGTGCTTTCCTGAAATTTCCTGAAATTTTAACATAACACTAAAGAACATATTATTTTGCTATAATACCACCGAAAAATTCAAAATTTACATTGTATGTACCTATGTATATAACATGTACAGTATCTGTCAAGTTGGGAACACTATTTTGGCCTACAATGTCGCATCTTAAACTCCTGAAAAATTTAGAGCTTTTGTTCCTGGAACAATAAAGCGCAGGAAAGGATTAGCTCTCCATAATAGGTCCTTGGACAAAATTCTACTTTTGTAGCCATTTTCATGAAAAATTATTTTTACCACACACGCCATCATCTGCAACCAGCAAAACATCTCTCCCAACTTCAGCCTTCGCATCAAATCCAGCACACTTTGTGATATGCCACAAAACTCCGGTGGTTGTGGGCTTTGGGCACGTACTGGAAATCAGAAAGAGGTGCCTTTTCACCAGAAACCGTGTTTGTAATAATACGATAAGCATCTAGCCTCGCACATGCACACTTCGTGTTCGTGTGTGATACTTCACCAATTTAAGTCATCATGGAGCATCTGCTGTGGATGCTCCTTCAACAAAAATGCAATTGAGAGAATTGGTTGCAGCAGCCGGATAAAAAAATGCATCTGCTTCACGATTATATAATAATAATATTACATATATTATGATTTCTTATACATATAGGTATATACACTCTTAATTCTGCTGGTATTTTCCACTTCTTTCATTGTCTCTTATTTCAAAGCTCCATTTTTAAGCTATATAAAATGATACATTTTGTGAAGTGTACATAATATTATCGTGCCTGCAAACGTAATAATTTTTGGTGCACCTTTCCTCTTCTTAGACACACTCAAACCGGAGATTAAAGTGGTTTTTGTATTACTATAACCTCACCGTCATCATATCACATCATTAAACTTATGTGTACATTTCCTTTCTCAAATGTTCCATGCACTCTTATAAACCCTGAAGAAAAAAAAACTGTAAAAATGTACACTAGACAAACGAGCCGGAGTATTCAGAAGTGGTAGCAGAATCTGATGCTTGAGTGTGGTATATACATCCATGTTTGATAGAACTGTTTTTCTAATAATGCATTTTGGTGCAGGGATCTCGGAATGCAGTTTTTCCACTCCCGTCAGTCATTGGGAAAAAGCATGAGCAACCCCTGTCTTCTACACGATGTATAGCTTTGTTTTTTTTGGCTTGTGCTCCTATATAAGCCTTATTACATGGTAAACTAAATCTTTATAAGGTTTCTCACTTAAATTGCATTGCATGCGGAAAGGAGATTACTCATCCAGTTTACCACCACATCATCATCACATGGATGTATGTAGTTGTTTTTACAAAAACAGTTTATAAGAATATAATACTCATACGACAACATTAAAGCTTAGATATAAGCTATATGTTAGAGTAAGCAACCCTCTCGGTACAAAGTCTCCAACAACTGCATCAACCCTCACAAAATACGTTATCCCTTCTCCAAAAACATTATGGCCAACCCCAACGAAGAGCATTTCTTCGTCATCCCTTTTCCCACTGACTTCAAACTAACGTTTTCTTATAGAATGCGTGTATTGCATTGATCATACCCTTATGATTTTGTAGAGTATGGAAAAGTCCAAGCTATGAAGCACACGTAAAACGGAGATTCATATATCTTTTCCATACTGTTCTAGAGCCTTTGAGTTTGTTTTCGAAAAGGAAACATCAATCCAGGATCGTGTATTTCATCATGCATTGTTATAATTCAAGGGATACATACTAGTGTAAGTATCCAATTTGCTGGTCGCGGCCATCATCGTAATAACAATCCTCATTTCATCAGCGACGAAGGTAGCATCACTGTATCGTAGGAGTTAGTAAAGGGGCAGATGGAAGTGCTTAATTTGTATTCGACCCTTCATTCATTTGGGCTGTGGTTCAGCCTGAGGGAATAATAGTTTCCGAGAAAATTTCAACATAAAAATGTATGAGAAAAGGCTCTCATTTCGGATCTTGGACTTCAGAGCTTGTTGTGAAACGAGGGAGTGAGGAAGTGGCATGTGTACTTGAAGGGAAGAAGGCCGAAGGACTTGCGCAAACGGGAAATGACATTTGGTCGAGGTTGAAGGAAGTTCTAAATTTGTCTGGATTCAGCTCAAGTGAAGTGTTTGTGAAGATTTTGTGTATCCGCCGGTGTTTAAGGTGAAGCCTTTTGAGTTTTAAAATGGTGATTTTGCGTCTCTGCAAAAGGTGACAAAGTGAGCAAGTGAAAATTGAAGTCATTTTAAAGTGACGAGTGAGCCTAAAGAAGCTATTTTATTTTGGATTAACCCGTGATCACTTTTACAGAGTCACGCTGGCGGAGGACGAGTCCGAGACAATGGTAAGTGAAACACAATGATCTCTGTCATAATTGATTAAATACATAGTACATATTGCGGATAGGATATCTAGATAATTTATGGCCGCAGGATAATGAGTAAGTTCGTATAAGAGCAGCTGCCAAATCGACTTGATCACACGAGCACACTCTCTCCAAAAAGCTCGACAACTTTTTGATCTCAATCTTTGCCAGGTGTTCGTGTAATAATACGATCAAACTTGCTAACCGAATAAGCGTGAGAATAACAATTCTCCAATTTAAGCAGATCTGTCAAAAAAAACTCTAGAACTCAAGCGGTCTAGAAAAAAACAGCATTATAAAATGAATTCAGCATCTGGCGTGTACACAAATGCTTTTTATCCAGCGGAGCAAAAATTGATTTTTGGATTACATTTGCATGTATACTTTTTCATACAAAAGCACCTCAACTCTTATGAATCACCTTTGACTTTTGAGAGTAGAAATTTACCTAGAGAAACCTGTCTCTGAGCTCCTACTCATTTTTTTGGAGATGAGTATCTCTCGGTTTTTGACAACATTAAAAAGTTGGGCACATCTTGAGGCTTGCGTCTGAAAAAGTAAAGTTTACTCTTTGTTCGTATTGTTAGCCCCCGCTCCCTGATGTGAGCGTTTTTTATGTGTGGACAAATAAATTACAAGTGAGGAAATTGACATCGATTCCACTTGTCTATATCAAGTTGTAATGGTCAACAAAACACAACTGGGTATAAATATACTTGCTTTGCATGAAAATAAAATAATGCGTCTGGAGAAAAGAGTTTTGGGAAACCAGAGTCCAGAGACTCCAGGTGCTTGTGTGTTTACAATCACACAAATTTAGAGCATATGGCAAACGGGGAAAGAAAGCTAAAATAAAAGTAACGTTTACATCTTTTATTTTGGTCTTTCCAAATGTATGGAAGCCTGTCTTGTATATTTCGATGAAGGCTCGTGGGAGCGACTGGATTACACGAATTAGCAGCAAATTAACATTTTAACAAGCTCTCCACCTTTTGGAACATTTTATTTACGTACTACTGAAATCGTTAGAATACAGGTCGTTCTTGATAGGTTTCATATTTATGTAGTTAACCGATTCACATTAACAATATGCAGTAGAAAGCAGAAAGATATTTCTGCTTGTACATCATCGGTATAAAAAATATTAGAACGTATTGAGTTTAGACAAGCGATTATATAATCATTGCTCATTAATTCTAAAAAATCCACAACTTCGTGTATCATTCTCTTTGTCCATCAGTAATCACGCTTTTCTCCCTTCACAGACTCTCTGTAGATTTTCTTACTCTAAGCGTGGGAGCGACTGGATTACACGAATTAGCAGCAAATTAACATTTTAACAAGCTCTCCACCTTTTGGAACATTTTATTTACGTGACTACTGAAATCGTTAGAATACAGGTACTTGTTGATAAGTTTTATATTTATGTAGTTAACCGATTCACATTAACTATGTAGTAGAAAGTAGAAAGATATTTCTGCTTGTACATCATCGGCAAAAAAAATATTAGAACGTATTGAGTTTAGACAAGCGATTATATAATCATTGCTCATTAATTCTAAAAAATCCACAACTTCGTGTATCATTCTCTTTGTCCAGTCAATCAAAGTTTTCCTCACTCACACCTTATTCTTTAGCGTTGAAACGTGTGTCTTTAAAAAATCGATTCTTATTATTTAACTTTATGATCCATATTAATCTCCAGTTTAACCTTCTACCACATTTTTTATGAAATTTACACCCTACGAAATGGCAACACCAGAAGCCCATGCTATTCTGGAATTGCAATACAAGCTATTATAACATCTCAAGCTGAACTTTACAATGGGAAAGAAACTTTTATACTTTAAAAGAGGATCACTTCCATGACCATGTAAGCTGGTTTTTTTGCACCAAATAATACCAAGCATATTCACACACATCTTGTTTCCTACACATTTGTGTATCATGAAAACAACCTGTTGTTGCATACACATAGTATATTAATACGTTCAGCGGAAATGGCATTCTTTGGAAGAAGTCAAGAGAAAAAAACTAGGAAAAAATTTGTTTGTTGCTTCACTGCATTCAGAGTTTCTTATAAACTCACAGCGCCATTCGCTCTCCATCATCATTCTGATATTCATACACAATGCACAATGCAAAACTACACATTATATTTCTATAACATTGAATAATACGCACCGCTTCATATACTCCTGATGTAACGAACATATTAGTACGGAAGAGTAATACATGTGAAACGTGAAGATTTCATTGCAGTTTTCATTACGCCGAGTGAAAAACCATAAAACAGCCCTGAAAGAATGTTAGCGCTCCATTCCCACTTCAGTGGGAGCAATTAAGCTTTAAACACCTTTTAGCTAGAGGCGCAAGTTTAATCTTTCTAATGTTTTACTAGTAACTAATAACTGTTTAAAATTCTCGGAAAAGATGGCTCATTGTGTGGAGAGAAGCGGGAAGTGAAATATGAAACAGTGTTCACCGCTTGTTATTAACGGAACGAGCTTTTTGTTAACAGTTTGAAACTGAGTTTGTATTAAAATGCCAAATCGAACGCAGAAAAATTTACGAAGTACTCCAGTCAAGTCGAAACTGGAAAAGGTAAATTATATATAATTGAATCAAATTTTGCTTCGCCGATAAACCTGTGAGTGTGTGTGGCGTGATCGCATAAAACACTCGAAAAAGTGCATTCTACGCGAATTTTTGCATGACAAACACTGCAGAGATTTCAACGTAAAGCTGTAAAAATTCTTGTGAAATGAGTAGTAAACTGAGGGAGTTAATTTTTTAGTTTTGTGCGTGTTATATAGCAATATAGATCAGATTTTCCTAAACTTTGCGTGGCAATGAGAGGAATGAGTAATTGAGCACACTCAAAGGACAAGAATTCACGTTTTTGCGTCAACCCGACTAATGTATACGTATTCTATGTTGGCCACACTGAAATTATTTTTTGGCAGAACACACGCAATCCTACTTTGTGGATATAAACATACTAACATGTAGCTCTTTATATTCCTACTGTAATTTTCACACATTACTCATCTCTAGTAGCCGACAAAACAAAATCCAGTTTTCATATCATAAATCATCCCAAATATGATTATTGAATTGCATCATCATCAGAGGGCATCGAAATGTTGTTTTTACAAACCTTATACATTCTTACATCTTTTATTTTCAATTCCTCAATATCCTAAAAGATGAACTACGACAGAAAAGAAGAAAAAGGTGTGCAAAAAAACTCATGACTTATTGTAACCGATCATTGTGTGCTGCACAGATTACTCTGATGATGTCGTAGGAGGCACATAATGTCGTAGTCACTCGGGCTCTTTCGCTCTCACACATCCAAACGCAATTGTGTAGAATACTACGTGTAGCAGCTTACCTACGGTTTGTGTGGATACATACGGTTACGTACTACACTTTTTAATCGTACCAAGCCAGAGATACTCATTCTCACGAGACCTCATGTAGTTTATGTACACACTCACGTAACCAGCTCTCTCACACATTACACATCCATTTCATCATCCAATGTATGGAACGGACAAAAAAAAACAAGTCTGAAATGTAGATATACATATAAAAGTTATATACTGTGTAAAGTATATCATTTAGTGTGGATACATGCCATGTGTGCGTTTTACTACCTGCTTTCATGTAATCTTCACCATTGCAAATATACTCTTATAATAAAAACTACTTACTTCCCTCTCTCTGGATTTTCTAGTATTTTCCCTGTTTATAAGAGTGGTTCCTTAACTCTAATACGTGGTGAAGATATACATACACATACACAGACCATGCGGGGATTATAGAAGGCAACCCTTTAGAAGCGTAGTAGTTATAAAAAGTCCGAAGAAAGGAACACACCGAGAAAAAGGACTTTCTTCGCTATTTTCGTGCAGACTCTCAATGTAAACCGAGTGTACAAACATAGACTCGCTTCTTATAAGCACTGTGCGATTTTTTTTCGTCTCGACGAGAGGATACGTTATACCCTTTCCTGGTCTAAGATGTAAGACAATCGCAGTACTAAAAAGGATATAAAAGTTAATTTCCAGTATGCAAAGGTATACTACGGTGTAGGATTTCTTTTGGGGTAGGATCTATATAACTTTTTTGAAGTTAGGATGAGTCTTGTGTGTTGAGCAAGAGACACTTTGGCTGGAGAGTTACGTATTTGGACGCGATCCGAATTTTTCGCAAGGATAATATGACTGATTGAGCAACCTA
>JAHZMW010001905.1:0-11968 GCA_027743745.1 Alloscopus bannaensis | reverse complement strand
AAATATGGAATGGTGAACTCAATCAGAGACGGGGCGACGTGAGACGCACGAAAAGTGACGAAAATTTTAAAGGGACACCATTCTATGTAATAAAATCAGAGACGGGGCAAGTTGAGATAGCGCGAAAAGAGAGGATGAATAATTTTGAAATAACATCACCTTATATTATAAAAGATTTAATATGATTAATGCCGCTAATTCGGGAAGGAGAATTCATGAAGCAAAAATTATGTTTTGTTCTGGAATTCATGTAATTTCCCAACTTGTAATACAATACATGTAATAGAAACGTATGCATTTTTGTTGTAAGCGTAGCTATGGAGGTGTTAAAAAGTTTTGACAAGTAAATATCGGTGAAGTGAAGAATTTGTACTTTACATCTCCATGAGAAGCAAATTAATGGCAACCTCATTCCCCAACTGGAACACAACGAGGGGAGTAGCATTGTCAAAAAAGTTGCCGGAAAAGAACTCCATTCGCTGCGTCCGAAATGATCGCCAATATGCCAATAATAATTTATGTCCGTTACGAGTGTTACGACAACTACCGGACTTCGGCCCTAATTTTAACACAAATCTTGCACGCGTACTGGAGGAACAAACCCGTTTGCTGTTGGCAAACACTTTTCCAGGGTATTTGTAAAACAGGAGGGTAAAAATTAAGCAGATGAGGTACGTGACCAACATAAAGCTGGTGAGGATATTAGCTCCTTCACTTCTGAATTGGGAGATGATCGCATAAGAAAACACGCTGGAGACCATGAGGCCATGAGGAGGAGGACGGCGAAGAAGGAGTTCTTGTGCATCTCGTTGAACAAACTGCAGAGGATCTGAATCTCCTTGTAGCAGTTGGCTGAGGTCACGATGTCTATTGAAGTCATTGGGAAAGAGCGTTTAAGGCACGTCTCCATTTTACTGTTTTATAAAAAATAATCTATTAGAAGAGTTCCCGAAAGGCATGAATATATTTATAAATTATTCTGACCTCATAAACGCTTCAAACGTCAAGGACAACGCGAAGGGAAAGAGGATCAGCTTAAAAATGTTAATTTTCGCCGAGCTGAAGACGCGCTTGTATGCGATGTAATTGATCCAAAATATAGCACACCGCTGGATGACCATCAGTAGTGTGACACTGGACTCCACTGGGGTCAAGGCTGGTCGTAAAAACTTCGGAATGACATTGAGAGACATGCCCGGAAGGATCGCTGCAGCTGCTGAAATCAGGTAGCCATCCGCATCAAAGGCGAGTGAGCACTGGTTTGCTGCAAAAGCTACAATTTTGCAATCTTTCTCCCGTTCTTTTGATAACTCGTTATGATTTGCATGACACCGCTCAAATCGAAGCAAGTCATTCACAATCAAGGCGAATTCTTTGACGTAGCGATGAAAGAAGCATTCCATGTAAGCTTCTACAAGAAAATAGCCGACAGCACAAGCCTTCAGGATTGTGTCTATTTTAGTGGCACTTGTGACAATGTCAAATAGCAGTGACAGAGCCACTACGAGGAGAATGGCCACGTTGAGCTTCCAGTGCCTTTGGTAACCTTCATATTGGAATTTGTATCCCATGCGATCTTCGCTGAAAATGATGCGGTAAGGAGAAGGGACTTTGACAAAAAGAATCCAATTCGTCACATGAAAAATTCGGGCCACACAAGGAATGAGGTTGGACACCACAAACATGCTGGTAAAATGTATAACAAAAAGTAACGTTTGCAAAACCCGGAACAAACACCAACTTGAAGCTTAGATATATATGTATATGTTGATTCCATTAGTTTCATGAGAATAAATTCATGGGGTCAGTAAAATTACAAAGGTGTGGTCATGGTCATTACTGCTGGTACATGAAGAAATCAGCAGAGCCATTAATTATCAAATATTTATTATCAAAAAGGTGATATTCATTGTGTTAGCAACCTAACCGGTGATAAAGAGCTTTGAGTTTAATATGTCTTGCTAAGATGAAGGAGCACGAATTGTCGTATTACATCCGAAATTGCTATTATTTGGAGCGTCATTATTATATAAGACATCTGCACTACAGTTATCCTTTAGAAGTCGGAGAAAATGCAAGATGATAGGAATGAGCAGGAGAAAATTGAATATATGTCACTGAAATAGTTTCATGCAGCGATTAGTTGAATAATCATCATGCGTCAGGCTTCTGAACCAAAATCATGTTTGAAACCGGTTTTTGTAAAAAAAAATGATATTACCTACATCATTTATCATAAAGCTTTTATTATGAATGGAAGCGAGGTAGTAATTTTTGACGCAACCATTACATTAGCTAACTCAATTACCGGTGTATACATTGAATCGCTTCGCTGAATTAACGCATACTCCTTTGTGGAGCCGTTGCAACTAGAGTTTGCAAATTTGAGAAGTGTCATGATACTCGCTCGCTCGCTCGCCCGACTTTTCCATACTCCTAACAACCCGCTCGCTCGATACTCGACATTTCTAAAATGCTCGTTCGCTCGCTCGCTCGAAACCCGACTCGAACTCGACATGTCGGCTAACAAGTAATAATACTGGGAAAATCCAGATTTTTCCAGTTTAATCTTTTCGCTACTTACTCTGAACAGCAATAGCAACAAATTTTTGTCCTCTGATATTTTAGTCGACATTTTTCAATTTATTGGAAAAACAAAATCTAAAATCAAGAAAAAAACAAACCATTTAAAAAGAGTGAAAATGGAACGTCATGGAGTGCTAAAGTGTAAATGTGAGGGCATAAAGCAAATGTTTTGACAAAAATGCTGAAATGTGAGATTAAAATACGCAGACCAACGTAAAATGTTACGCAGTCGACTTCCATTCGAACCAAAAGTTTGGCGCTTGGCTTGCAGCCATTCTGCATAATGAACGTCGAGCTAAGTGTCGAGTATATAAGAAGTGCGTACTCGAATAATATTCGCTCGACGGGAGCCCATACATGACTTGCTCGACTCGTACTCGACTCGATCAAAGTCAAGCTTATCGAGACCCGCCCGAAAAGTCGAGCGGGTAACGAGCCAGAGCGAGTACCCGACAAGTCGAGTCTCGACTGCACACTCTAGTTGCAACTCATGCATGATATTGATTTCGGGTTTAGTGGTAAATGAACTTACTCGTGCCACGCAATTATTACAATTTACTCCAGGAACCTTATGGTTACTAACATATAATTGAATGGAATGGATGCATAAGTGAACAGCCCTGATGAATCATAATAGAAAATAGAAACCTTAAATCATGCTGCTTAGCTAAATTAGAGGAGCTTCCATGTAATTTTGATAAATTAATATTTATGTTGGCTGATCCGCATGAAAAATTTAATATTATTTTCCAACTTAAATTTTCTTTTGTCATTGTAGTCAGCCAGTTCACTGGTAGCATTCAAAGGATTTAACGGCCCAAATCGCGATAATTTTGAATAAACTTTTTAACCTGGGGCGAAACTCATATGTTGGTGAAACTTTATATACACACAAATTCGACCTTTCTGCATCGACTGGTATGGTCTAGAAAAATGCTACACGGCTACTTTCTTTAGAATTGGTGGAGAAAGCTCGACAGTGTTGCCATTTAAAAGTATGCAAAAGGTTAATAAAGAACATGCGTTTGCATTAGATGTCCAAAAAATATTGAAGCGAATATCGCAGCGTTCTAACATTTTAGGAGTATCAATTCAACCTTTCTGCGTCGACTGGTGTGGTTTAGAAAATTGCTACAAGGCCCATTCAGTCAGTATCTTGACTGAATAAACCCTGCAAACCAAATTCGACTTCACAAGCACAATTCTGTTAAGAAGCCAGTACAGAGTCCTTCAGTACCCCAGTTTTTCTTTAGAATCAAACCATTCTACTTTCATTGGGCCATCATTCAGCCTTTGAATGCTCAATAGCTTTGATATGCGATTCAAACCTTTGAATATATTTATCATCAGTAAGCATTTTGGTTTTCAGATATTTTATTTGAAAACACACATTGGTATTACAAGGACATCAACGGAAATATGTACGTCTTATCATCTAGTAATACGGACAAGCATTTCTTACTGATATTATTAATTGCAATGCGACGACGATACGTTTTTTCACTAAATTGCATAATTGATAGTAACGAACTGTTACACGGATATCTATTTTAGTTTAAATTATTCTTATACTTAGAAACTACCATATATTCCCTGATAACATTGTGTATTTGACAGACACTGCCGTTCTTGAGCAAGTAAAATGCATTCTTCACTACTAACGGTGGTTCAGCAGAAGGAAACAAAATGGAATTGCTCTTTTGATGGAGTTTGTTTCGCTCTGAAACTCTATTAATCACTTGTTCCAAGTAATGCTTGTTGGTACGAATCATTTTTTTAGACGCAATAAATAGCTTTCAAATTCGAAAGCACTGAAACGGTCCAAAGGTCCATGATTCTTGACGTCAAAATATAAATGTGTTAATGAACGCATATAATAACTTAAAAAATCACTATAAATTTTGGGCACTTGAGCTACAAACAGATCTAAAACACTTTTGCCATAACTTAGCCACTCATCCGAATTAGCACAGCTAGAACAAAATATGCACATTGCAACATGAAACAATAAAAAGTGTTCATATTCAGACTTGTCTATTACTTGAGCTACAAATAGATCTAAAACACTTTTGCCATAACTTAGCCACTCATCCGAATTAGCACAGCTAGAACAAAATATGCACATTGCAACATGAAACAATAAAAAGTGTTCATATCTAAACTTGTCTATTATGCCTTCAAGTGCAAAAGGGCCAGCATAAAGCATGAATGTTCGAAATTCTGTCGCTTTCCAATGATGTATATCATTGAGACTTCTGCATTTCCTGCTAAACTCTTTCAGCAATTGAGCACCAATTTTAATTAATCTAGTCGAAAGTCGTTTTGCTCAAGTCGTCGTAGCTTGAAATGACCCTTACCTTCCACCCAAGTTAACAATAACTTTTTCATTATTCCTAGGCAAGCTAAATGCATATAATCTAAAGGGATCTGGGATATCATACCTAAATCTTATTTGGTTAAAGGACTAACTCCTGAGTGATGCTTTGAGTATGTTTGTACCAAAAACGATTCGTCTGTATATGTGTATATGTTTCTTCAACATATTTGATTGGATAAATAACGCGTCTCCGCCACTTTCCTTTACGATTGCATCTTTCACAACCGCAATATGCGTTGTGGTTATTAATATATTTAATAAAACTAGTGAAAAACAAACATCAACAAATTCCTCCAGTAACTCGGAGGCATTGTTTGGTTTATGATTGCCATAATATAAACAAGCAATATAAACTTTTTTCTCAATTTCCTGATCAATACGAAAAAGAGCTTTTGCTAATTGTACTCCGTCGATGCCAACTTTTAGCGTAACTAGGTTTGTAACGGAGGTTAGTTTTTTGTGATATTGTGTAAAATTCGACAATCCATTGTTAATGCAAACTTCAACATGGTTTCTGACACCAAAATAGAAATACTGGCCTCCGGCCTTCTCAACAATATTTGCAGAGCGGGGGGTTTGAAGAAGAGTCCTAGAATCCTTTGGGAAGCCTTGATTAGGCAACCATAACCTTAGAATATCTAGCCAAAAAGTTACAGCGACTTGAGTAATAGAATTTTCAATTGCCCGCTTTCTAAGAACCTCTTGCTTTGTTAGTTCGCTATTATCACTACCACTGCCAGCTAACACAGTTTCACAATTTGGTAAACAATTATTTTGAATGTCATTACTTATGCTAATCACCGGGGAACATAAATCAGCATCTTGGCCAGCATTGTTCTCATTGATTTTGGTCGACGTCGTCTTCACCTGACACGGCAGTTCGGGCGTTGCTGTCATTACTGGGGATTGTATTGAAATTAACGCTGCCATCACCGATCGTCGAGCTCGTCGTTGTATTGTCCTTCGAGGAGTTTCCATGTCGAGCCTTTCGTCCACCTCCTCTATCGCCACTTCTGCTATTAATGACGTTATCTGTCGCAGTTGGATGAACAAATCTTGTCGCAGCTAAATATTAAAATTAAAAAATAAAAATAAAAATTGTCCTTCTAAAATGACTCGTTTTTTAATGTAACAGCGTTTACTCACCACAAATAGCCTCTGCATACCGTTGATGTCCCAATGGAATTTTTCCGGAGTTAAGCGCACCTTTTTGGAAAATTCAAAGTCGAATATATACTTTAGAGAGTCCCCAATCGTTTGAGTAATGGAAATTCTTCCAAACCGGGTTAATGCCTTGACCTGAAAGCATATAAGTATATCAATATTATATACATAATAGTCAAGACCACAACTAATCGAATGAAATGCATACCAAGTACGTTTTCAAGTAATTAAAATTTATAAAATGTGTAATCGTACAAGTGTTTCGAATTTATCAGTTTCTGCGAGCAGTACGTTTAATTCCTGAAATGCTACTGGTGAACAAATGGGAACAAACTTAAAAAGTTGAGAATCCGTTTCAGTCTGATTTGAAGTTGTTTTGTCAAAAACGTTGAGAAGCAATGATTTTATATATCTCTGTTCATTGACAATTATTTGCTGATATTTCAAATCCTTTGCCTAGAATGCTAGAAGTTTAACAATGACAATACGTTTTATAGTTATTGTAGTCATACACTATTAGTTATGCAACACAAAAAAATGAGTAGTATATACCTCGTTGCTCGTGATGCATTTGCATTAAGATACTCTCCGAAAAGCAACGGTTGACCTGAAACATGGGTTAAAAAACAGTAATATTTCAACATTTATAAAAAGTTTTGAAAGCCTACCAAAGCACAACAGTGGATTACCTAAATCTTAACCAGTTTGCCCACATTGAACGCTAGTCTGCAACCGTTTGTGAGTAGAGACAGCATTAACCTCAGGTGTCATTGATTCGAACTCCACGAATGCTAAAGTTGATAATTGTTGCGAAGTGCCTTCTGCATAATTTTTTCATAATCAGGTAAACGTACTCACTTATAAAAACAGTTTTAAATTGATTCTTAATCAAATTACGTGTACGAGATGAGTTCGGTTTCTTTAAGTGCAGGTTGGTTGAGCTTGCACGTGGTACAGGGTAGGAGTCCCACATCCAAATCCGTTGTGATTAGCTGAAGGCACGGCTGTGAAGCTGTAATATAATAATGAAAATAATCAGATTTTAAAAATTAATTGTCTACGGCATAGTTTACTTGATCTAGCAATGACAGTGGTTTTTACCAAGATGATAAAGTGGAATCTCGGGTGGAGATAAAGTTTCAAAAGTGTCAATGACATCAGAATTCGCTTGTTCGATTCTTCCTTCGAACTGGAGTCTATATCTGAAGTTTCCGTACTTCTGTGCCTTTTTCTCAGTTCTCTCGACGGAATCTGAAACCAATAAATTACTTAGAGTTACTTTGATTTTAAATAGGCTCAACAAAATTCTTTGAAGAGCTTTACTTCTAAAAGAAATTTACATTTAAAACTCACCATATAATTTGATCACCTCGATTTCCCAAATTGGCCAAGTTTTTTTGGGATGACTGTCGGAGAGCGTCTTCAAAGCCAAAACCGCAGCACTGCATTTATTTGGAAATTTTGCACGTAATTTAGTTCCGTCGTGAAAAATCCAGCTACTTAGAACGAAATCCACCGAGTTGTCTGAAGCAAACCTTATAACCGAAAATGCTTTACATTCCATGACAAAACTTCTTTTGTCGAAACGTTTTTTTAAACTTGTTTTTTGGAAATAACTGGACAGTGTCTTCACTGTCCAGCCAATGCCAAATGTGTGGAGTGCAGTACAAAATGAAAATGAGTGGGTCTGATCAACCGCCATCTTTTTTCCAATGCAGTGGCATTGCGGATTTGTCATCGCTTGTGCAACATAAAAAAATATGATCAGTTTATGTAACAAGCCACAACGCGAGGTACTGGGTAAACGCAGGTATAGTGAAGGATACCAGCAGCGGTTGCAATGTCGGTTTTGTCGTGTAAGAAATGCGATGGTACGATGAATGATGTTGAGTACCTAATTTGTGGTTGATATGGCATGTCAATCCTGTGTTGGCGCGACAAAAGAAAAATTATGCACAATTTTGCATATCATAAATATGCAAAATTTGTAAAGGCATTCTGGATCGATGGCAATCCAACAGAATACCAGTATTGCCAGCGTCACTGCCAGCAGTAAACCATCATTCTGGTTTGCAGGGTCGTCAATTATTATTTTATTTGAGGGAATCCAAATATACTCTACGAGCAGTTCGGTGAATATGCAATTACGACTTTTCATTATTATATTTTGAATCTATGTCAAAAATAGCCATAGAAACCGTTTGAATTAATTCGCCATGCCCTCGTATGTAGCCATGCCACGACTCTAAAATCTTGGCAAATGTTTTATTTGGTTTAGATATCAAATTTGAAGAAATTGCGACGTGTGATTTGTGCAATTCGGGGCTCTACGCAAAGCTAAGAGTATTTTGAAGCATAGTGTCAAGCTTTCAATATACCCCACAAAGAACTTCTTTTTTACTGCCAAACTAGATGGAATTTAAAACTTGTTATGCTGAAGCAATTGGTTCAATTACAGCAACCATTTCGAGTTAGGAGGGGATGACCATTGGGAAAGAATGAAATTCCTGATCGTATTACTGGAACCTTTTCAAAAAGCAACTTTGAAATTATCTCACGGGAATTGTCCAACGTTGCCAAATATTTGATTTGTAAACCAGCATTTATTTAGCCACTTGGAGTCATACACGCAGAATGTCGGAAAGAAAATTCAACGTGGGAGAACTAGGGGCTCTGCACGCCGCCCAAAGTGGTTTTTTAAAGCAGCTAACGAAGAATGGGCGAAGCTAGACTGTGACAACACTCTAAATATTATTGCCACCAGTCTGTCATTATGTTTCCTTGATTTCAGTTTACCTTGTAATAACACTATATATTGGGTACGATACTGTTGCTGTTCTTGAAAATTAATTTATGATTATTTGTTACAGTTATGGATACCCTTTATAAACTAAAGTTATGGTTCTAGTCATCTTGGACAACCCCATACTACAACGCTGCAAGCAGAACCTAAATTCTGTTTGGAACTTATACAAAATTTCAGCGACAGAAGGTTCAAAATCCGCTGCATCAAGTTCTGCGTGTGGTAACAATGAAATCGCGTCAGTTGTCGAAGAAAAACTTAAAACTTACTAAAAGGTTAAAGATGAGCTCAAGCGCTATCTAAACGAGCCTCTAGTTTCAATGTCACAGGGCGTGATAGGAGGACTACAATAATGAAAGGTGAAGTTTTTACTGAGGTGATTTGTTTTAATGTCGTATAAACTTGTTCACCATTGATGTTTTTTCATTTAAATTGCAGAAACAATCGGTTTCTTACCAAAATTTACCAGCATAGCGGCAGACGTTTTAGCGATTTCAGCAACGGGTTTGCCGCTTGAGCGCCTGTGGGCCAGATGTTTTGAAGGCAAAGCAGTATCGGATGAAACCAAAAATTACAAAGCGAATATTGTTAAAAAAGTGGACGCAAAACGGTTGTGATAAAAATTATTCTTTAGAGTTCAATTCAAGTTTAGTTCTAGCCTTTCTGCAATAAAACGTATGAGCTGAACTGTCTTGCCTGCAACCATACGAAAGTATACATACTTACGTATTAATCCTCATACTTATATATACTATCACAAGATGGACAGGGACAACCGAAATGACAAAAATTTTTGTGCGCCTCATGATAAAAGGCTAAAATCTGCTTTTTGATAAACTTTTTGAAAAACTGGACGGTATGCATTCTTTAAATGAAGAACTCAGTGAGAAAATTGACAGGGTCGTGTTATCGCTTAAGAAATTCAAAAATCAAATCCAGGAATCCGTAGATTTGCTCCAGACTAAAATTGACGCTCAATCAAATGATATATCTGTTATTCAGAACAGTGTCCTAGTGTTCAATGAAGAAGTTCGAAGTATTCATGTACACCAGGATTGACTTGACTGCGAAATAAAAAAGCTCAACTTAATACGCCTAAATCTTGCTGTAGCACCTGGAGAAACGGGTAGCATATTGAAAATAAACGTACCTAAGGTTCTCCAAGTCGTATACCCATCAGCACAACTTACTGATTTCAATGTAGTCAGAATTTGTACTAAAAAGAGACCGCGATAGTGATTTAAGTATAACATTTTTCAACCGGAAAGGACGCAATGAGGTGTTCTATGCAAAGAAAAACCTAAACCCGCCAGTGGTTATCTGCGAAGATCTCCCTTACGCAATGAGGATAGACCACAAAAAACTAAAGAAACGCATGATGGATGAAATCTGTCTTGACTCAACGCACCCTTTTAGGCTAAACTACCCGAAACGTTGCACTGCATTTAATGACAAAATAATAAGCATAGGCATTGTTTATGGACACACAACGGAAAGAATTGCATCTCAAGATGAAATGTCCAAACTCTTCCCTGAAAGTACTCGCCCAACTAAAAGAAAAGTGCAACGGATACAGGTGAGAGAAATGGTTGTCGACCCACCTAGCCCTTCATGGAGGACACAAAATGGATCATTCCCCTTAACGACAAATGCTGTGTCGCAATCGAAAGCTGCTCCTTTAAACTAAACCAACCATACTGCAAACAAAAATGTATAACAAACAATTTGACAACTGCGCAAACAATTAGGCAATCCTTGCGTAATAAGATATTTGAAATCGAGGTACTGCTTGCAATTGAAGACTTTGACATAATGTGTATAACTGAGGCCTGTCTTATTGAAAATGATTTCTACAACCCTCCTCCAGGATACTCATTGACGAGGCTTAATGCTGAAACTGAAAAAAAGGATCTCAGTTCGTAGAAATAAATTAGATGAAATCAGATACTAAAGACTTTGTACTTGAACTCCCTCATGGCGCAAGTGATTTGAACTTAATATGTTCAATTGTTATTAATTGTTTACCGCTGTGCCTTAAATATAACCAAATCTGCATGTTTGGTGATGATAGCACCTTGCTTATCAAATGTAAAAAATCCGAAATCAATCAATGCGTAAAAAACCCCAACCATGATTTCGCTTATGTTAGTGTAGTATGCTATACTTGAACGTAGATAAGACGGAATTCATGGTAGGTGGTCACAATGTTGACACCTAGAAGTTGAACTACTCATCGGAGATAATCGCGGTAGACGAGTATTGGGACTATTACTATGCCGAAGTACACATAAAAGTAATGATAGAAAAAACAAAAATCAGACAAGTTAAGCATATTGTAACCACTGGTCAAAAAAGATCTTTAATGCATGCGTGTGTACTACCTATATTAAACTACTGTGTATGCGTTTGGTTTTCCGGACCCAAAGCTCATCAAAAAAGAATAAATGTATTGTATAAAACAGTTGACTGGTTCTTTTTTAATTTAAGAAAATATGATTGTGTTGGCGAGCGAGTCTTTGTTTATAAAAAATTGTTAACGTGTAAAGCGAATCTGAACTATGAATGCCTCAAGTTGTCGTTCAACATAAATGCTGGAATTTGTCCGTAGAATGTTTACGACCTATTGGAATTGTGACCATGCTATTATAAGAATTACTCGACGAAATGTATACAGCGTTTCGACTGTACTGTTTCAGTATAAATAGTGAATGAGCAATTTTTTATGTAATAAGCTATGGAATACATTACCTTTATCGTTAAAAGAGGTGGATACTAATAAGCAATTTAAAATTTAAGAAAAAAGCAATGCAGTACTGTTATAGTCTGCAGACTATAAAAACCATTTTCCAAACAAAAAATTATATTTGCAATTTATCATGAGTGAGTTCACGTGTTGTGCAACGGGTCATATTTTGAATTCTCCAATTTCGGAAAATTAACTAAATACGGTTCTGCGCAATAAAATTGCGAAGCCAATGGTGTTTTTCTCAATGAAATTGACCCATTGGTATAAGTGTAGCATACGAGTAAAAGTTAAC
>JAHZMW010001904.1:0-19690 GCA_027743745.1 Alloscopus bannaensis | reverse complement strand
GTGAGGATACTAAGAAAGAGTTGCTCTCTCTGATAATATGTATAGTTTTTTAATATCTTTATAGCTAGGGTCTAAACCGCGTCTCATTTTAAATTATCAACCCATGCGGACCATCCTGTAGCGTACACTCATACGAGTTTTTCGTTGAAAATAAGGCGAACAGTAAAAAACGGCCAAGGTTTAGCAAGGTATTAAGGCACTTAAAAAATAAAATGAAACTTGTCGTTTTTGATGTGATATTTGTCGTGTGTTCCACATTGGTCAATCAGTCAGTTTCTATTACTTACTTGTTTAGCCTTCGTATAGTTTGTTTAATTCCTTGGAAATCCGGTCGCTCCATCGGATCCTCTGACCAGCATCTTTGGATGAGGTCCAGCAGCGTCCCCTCAACGTCATCGGTTTCATCCAAGTCTAAATAGGGCCGAATTATTCTGTCGTCCCTGATCTGAGTGATGATCTCTGTGAACAATCAACGATATGATGAGACATTTCACCTTTTTTAAAAAATATTTTATTCCTACTCATGATGCCTTAGCATTAGGGATTCAATTTTTGTAGTTCAAGGTTCTAAATGCAATTTGTGTAGAGCATGCCATACACCAAAAATTCTGCATTTTCGAGTACATAGT
Organism: Alloscopus bannaensis; assembly: GCA_027743745.1. NCBI lineage: Eukaryota > Metazoa > Arthropoda > Collembola > Entomobryomorpha > Entomobryidae > Alloscopus > Alloscopus bannaensis. The sequence continues at coordinate 19,061 of JAHZMW010001904.1, read as the reverse complement.
GCTCCAGGTACATTAGAATGAAAAACCTTCACATTCCTTATTATTATTAAGCTGCACACACATTTTGCAGATTACCATGCATTAACCATAAAAATTCCAAATATATCCCAGCATCTCCATGTAATATTTCTGGTAAAAATCATGTAGCCTTTCGTCGCCACACATGAGAGCATCGAAATTCGATAATGCACACATTGCGGCGTAGATTTTACTGCTTTTTTAATGCGATTCATATTTACTGGAGCTTGGGGCTCATTGAAAAATTACTTTCCACGTCCGGCTTACAACGACTCAGACAACTTTACTGCTGATTCTCATTGGAAAGGCCGTTATTGTGTGTATTTTATCGTCACGCTCTGCTCTCACCAAGTATCCACCAAACCATAAGCTTGGCGTCGGCAAAAACTCACATGACCATCCACAAAACGATGCTGAACCTAATAGCCTTCCAATCTGCATAGAATACACATTATCAGAACAATGACGGCAGAGTAATCAACAAAGTTTCACGAATTGCATACTATATACACTTTTTTACTTGTCACTAAATATTATTTGATTGTTATCGACGTCAACGATTCTTGATCTCTCTATCTCTGAATAGCATGACCGTTTGCTTGAATCTCACAAAAATACACGCATAGTATATAGTGTATAGAGTAAATACTAATTTTAACTTTGGATTTAAAGCTGTTCTCAGCCATAAATGTATGCTTAGCGTTTTAGTAGCATTGTAAATTGCATACATGTTCAGAGCAGTAACAATTATTGATAAACGAATCTCACAAGTGTGTTGTGACAAAAAGTTGGGTTCTTGATTCCCGTGTTCATTTTGAGGATCGTTGAGTAACCAGCACTCTCATAAAGTACAAGTAATATTACGAAGTAGACATTTTGAAAGCATTTCCCTTAATCCCATGTTCGACTGTGTCCGAGTTATAAGTGGACGTGGTCTACATAATATAAATGGAGTGGTGAGGGTGGAGTGGTGGTAAAAAACATGCACGCTGAGAACTGTCATCTTCTTCAGCAAGCTCCAGAGAAAAGGTCTAGATTTATTACAGTTCATGAAGAGTGCAATATGAAAATCTCTGTGCGTGCTTCTTACCACAAAACTCTTTACGCATATTATTGTCATTCATTTACAAACAGTGATTTCACCGATTACCAGAAAAAAATGCAGACAATAATAGTGTCTAATCATATGTAACCTTGGAACAGAGACTACTGATAACTGGGATGTTTAAAAATCTATATGAAAACAGGATTTATAAAGTCTACTTGCCGATTTCACTAGACCAAGTAAAAATCCTGTAATGATGCAAGAAGGTTTTTAAGTTAAAAACCTTTGTACCAGGAGTACAATAATTTCTTTAAAGTCTTTCAATCGTATTTTGACCCTTCAGAGTTGAAAAATACATTTTCCCTCAGCTCTCAATTCCTTAATATGGCACGAGTGTGTAACTCAGCATTTTCTGTGAATACGAATGCCCACAGTCACATATATTGGGGAAAGTTCAAGAGCAGCAGAATAGGAGGCTAATGACTAATCTATAATGGAGTCCCTTTGTGCGCATTCCTTGGAGTCAATGAAAAGCACGAACAACTAGCCGTTTTCCAACGATAAGATGTGACATGCTCACACAAATTTCGTACTCAAAACAAAAAGTTGTCTACTGCAACAGATGAATACTTGGATTGAGCCCATTTCATTTCTGAGTTCTAGACTTATTAGGCCACTAAATAAATCGTTTATAAGTATTAAAGTGTCTGGAAAATGAGCTGAAAAAAGTGCATGTTTCCCCATTTTAGTTAACTTTAGTTGTGCTTCATGCTACAGTTCCATGAGCTTTTCATGATCAAAAGCACAGAACGGTAAGCTGTCTTTTACAGAAGCAAACATTCACTCAATACGTCATAAAGTCGCTGATTCATAACAAATGACAATAAATCTCTGAATGGAACAAAAGTGTCCATTCTTATGTTCAGCAGTGCTCATTTCCAGGGCTGCAACATTCATTCAAATACCTCTGACAGTTATTGCTCATGGCGAAGACAAAGAGTTGGCAATTTCTCTTCTCTTTTCCCAGAGGGGTTTCGTACTTAAAGAATCGGGATCTCTGGGGTGAAATTGCGAACAATGGGCACACTCCAGGTCAGTGCATGCTTCGTCATACGAGTTACTATATTAAAACAAGGGGCACCATGATTGTCACCACCGGCACACGTACATTAAATTCAATTACATTACGTGCACGCCTGTACACGTCGTTTTATCTACATAAAATGTATGAGAGTGAAGAGAGAGAGAGAAAAATTGGTATTTTGCGGCCTTAAAAACTCATTATGATTCGTGATAAAATGTTGATTCTTTCTCAGGGATCATATCTGGAATTTCTAATACGAATAATATTATGGTTCACTCTGCCATTGTATGGATGCAGGGTTTCTACGAAGAGATCACGATCCAGTGCTCACAACTGACTGGAGAGACAATATCGAGCACCGGAAAAGGAGAGCTGTGTTTCTGGAGCACTATAAAATCGTATGCGTTTACATTTCGTATAATTTAAGGACTGTGGAAGTGATATCCGACGAATGCGAGCGAGAAAGGAAAGAAACTAGGAATTTGAGAGAGTCACGGAGGCTCCATATGAAAGGAAAATGATGTCAATTGTCACAAAAGATTACCTTCCGGCGGGTATTCCTCCAGAGTGTAGAATGGATATTTATCAAAAGAAAAAGTTTTACTTCCAGATAGAAAAGGAGAGAGAGAGGAAAAGTTAGAAAAGCGTCGCAAACATATTCCAGTGTTTCTGAGGGCTTTTTATAAATGCTCAACACGTTCCATACTCCCGCATTCACAAATACTCATACCAAGCCTTTTAAAGACTTCGATTCAAGCCTACACAATCAGGCACATACGCCTCAACACTTAATAGAATTGCTCATTTTCCGTTAGTGTTCCTCAGAGTTGTCCCCTGTGCTCGAGGCATTCCAACGGATTATTTTAGGCATTACAAAAAGATTGGAATCTATTATACATATCATCCCCTATAGCAGTGGAACAGATAAGGCCGATTACTCGGCTCTCGTATTTCGTAAAAAAATAACTTATTTATATCTCATAACTCGCAATATTCCATTTGATGGTGCCTCACTGCGTATAAAAAGCCAGTTAAAGTATGGTTTAATGTGGTTGAACTCACTCAGTTTTGTACGTTTTGAGCGTCAGATTTTTTTGAGTCACAATAAAGCATGCTAACCTTCTATTTGTTTCTGTGTACTTTGGACTCTACTCCTTTATCATTGTCACAGTCATTTGAAACCGTGTCAGCTCAGCTTTCGTTTTAGACTCTATGAAATCATCGCAGTTCTCGGCACGTTGATATATGAGACGTTGTAGATATAATTTAATGTTTCCTTCTCTCTAATTTTTAATGACTGCCGACTGGACGTCGTGAGAGACGAGACAGAGAAAAAACAGAAGCAGCTGCTAGAGAGGAATGGTAATGGTTTTGTTTTGCTGATGATTGCGCTTTCCACTATTTTTAAAGTTCCTGGTCTTGTGATGACTGAAGTCCTCATATCGACATGTAATATTGTTATTGTGCCGATAACATTTAGATATTAAGCTGGATCAAGTTGCACTTACGTCTCCAATATGCATACGAGTTGTGGTCCTCCGCATCTTCTGGAACGCTTCGCAACGAATGGAGCCCAAAATCGGTGACTTTGAGAACGAAACGGGAATCGACGACACAGTTGCTTGATTTGAGATTCCCATGTGAGCGAATTTCACTACTGTGCAAGTAATGCATGGCCTGCAAACAACATACAGAATAGCATTCTCTTCAATCATGTTGGTTGTACTCACTCAAGCCACAACTTTCTGAAAGTTCTTTGAAAATTTACGGGAATTGAAGCTTATTATTATTGTGGCAGAATCATCATAACATGATGAAAAACGACAAAGGGATGCATTATGCTTGTTCAGGAAAAAGTCGCTCGATGAAAAATGTGATGTCAAAAAAACTACGAGAGAACGTGATCCTTTTTGCAAACGGTGCGTGGCATAAGCTCATCAACGGTTATTCTGGAGAGTGGTGGCTCAAACAAGTATAAATACAAATCCTTCACCAAACGACGCTCACACTATATAGAGACTCGGGCTGAGTACAGGATTAGCTGGAGAAAGATGTGGGAATGAGGCTTTTGACATGAGCACACGCCCGCACATGACAGTCAACCCTTCATGGGCATCCTTTTTCGTGTGTACGGCAATAAGATTATGGATCAAAGGGCGAGGAAATAGCTTATTATAATGAAGAAAGCACTTTCTATTTACGGGGCTACATACTTCAATTTTTCGTGTGTACTACAAGATAAAAAATACTTGCTCAGTCGACGTATGAAAGTCAGAGAGAAGCAGAGAGAGAGAGATTGTTGTGTTGTTTTTACATTCTCCATAGTATGGCCACATGGGACAGGAGAAGAATTGCAAAAGTCACTTTTAGAGAGAGCAAAAATCAACAAAGCCAGAAATGTCCGACATCTCCTTTCTATTCATTGTATGCTTTTTAAACTCATCCTGGCAGAGTAGGCTTTCATAGTTCAATATTTAAAATACAATTGATGTGGGACTATACAATCAGATGAGTTCTTAATGCAGCTAAATATTTTTGTTTCTCTAGAGTTACTCAACTTATATACGACTCAAGCAAGTTTTCCTTTCTTAGATCAGTAGCTCCAAACAACAAACCTGGGTATATTTCGATACGTATTTAATATAGTTTATTGCACATTATATAGATTATATAGGTTAGTCACACTTTAGACGAGCTGCAAGAAAAAATAAGTGAATGATATGCTGTGGATGGGTCACCAGAAGTTCATGAAACATAACATTTTACAACGCTTCATTAGTATTGCCAAGAAGAATCTACAGAAGTGCGTCATCAACCCACCGCCGTTGCTTTCCACTGTTTTGTTTTCTTACGGAAGCAGTGAGTTGTGAGTTTCTTGAGCTTGTAATTATTGTTTCTTGCTTATAGAAAATGCAACTTTGAGCTTGACAAATTAGTTTCAAAGTACTTTATGTTCGATCTTTACTCCAAGTCATTACTTTTTGTTAAAGTCACATCATTTCATCAAGTATTAAGCTATACTGTCTATATATTTATATATAGTAGTAGTAGTAGATATTTATTCTAGTTTCCTTCGGGAAAGTCCCATAAAACCACAAGATTTGAAAATTCTACAGTTTTATATTATGTTAAAAATAAAAGATGAATTGATTTATATTTTGCTTCTGTCAGAGTTACTAGTCCAAGTGTTGATTGGCATTGTCATATAAACCCACACATATCCACTCATATAAATATGTTCATATGTCTGCTGCATATTCAGTAAACCTAAGGCGAATATACGTAGGTATTTTTTAAAGTAATGTCACTTGTTTGATCCATTGCCATTCCTACACACTTTAACGAAACTAGTCAAATTTTTCAACATAACCAAACTTGCCCCTAATGCACTTGTTGCACANCTTGCCCCTAATGCACTTGTTGCACATGTGGTAAAGTTCGTCGAGGCTCCCCCTTGACAATGCGGGCCTCCGACATCCAAGCCGTGACAATGCAGTTTTTTGCATCTCTAAAATATAAGTGCAGTTATTTCACGTGCCAGTTATCATGATGACTTCCTTTTTGTTTTCGTCACCTAGTTTTGTCAGTAGCTTCCATTTTCTGTCAATATTTGTCCCAGGAGAAAATCAACTTCCTGAGAAAAAATAGGCCATGTGCATCCAAAAAGCTTGCACCAACTTTTCTTCTAATATGTCGTGATAAGTTAGGAAATTCAGCTGCTACGGAATAATGACAAACAAATGACAGAATATATGACCATATGCACGTATGTCACACTTGTCCGGATACTATCAACTATTTTTCGTACAACTAAACACCCGCCCTCTTCAACTACACGGCCAATTTTTTCCCCATGTCGCTGATTCCGGTTGTCCAGGAAGCGGCCTGTTTTCCAGAAATAAAACCTGTTTTCCAGAAACTTTCAAACCGTTCAGATTACTTTTGCATAGTTATGAGTGTTGGAAAGGTTTTGCCAACCATTTGCTGTTACTATCTGCCGATGAGAGAGTTGGTGGATTTTTTGAACTGGAACAAAGTGATTTTTTTCCTAGTATTGGTGACCGAGATATCGATGAAGTAGATTCTTTCCTTTCTGAGTCGCGGACGGAATATGCAATATGATATGCTTAACATACCACAAGAAAGCCCATGAGTTTCCCTATCTAACTGTGTACTAATGGCTAAAAAAAATCATTAATTTACATACGAGATATGGCCAGCAAAACAAGTGACATTACTTAAAAAACGCCTCCGTATTTAGGAATATATTTATGTATGTAATTGTATTTAAATGGAACGAGCTTTATTATTTACATTTCTTACTAACATCCGCAATCATTTCGCAGCTGCAAGTGTTCATAGGAATAAAGAATTCTTGCCTGAAATTTTTCATAATTCATTTCTGTTCGGTATGAAGGCTAGATATTATGCTCAGTAAGCAAGTGTATCAGAGACACCATGAAAATCGTAATATCGTGACTTTTTTGTTGTTGTTGTGACTCACACTCAACAATCCAGAAGCTTAGCCAGTTTTTATTATAATCTTTTCACTTGTAGAGCTAATTTCTTTTCAGCTTGTTAACAACATCACGACATTGCTTCATGAAACATTAAATTATAAAGTAAACAATATGCCACCTCTCGAGTAAGTTGAAGCGTTTGCTGATTTTATTCTTGACGTCGGAGTCGTCCCGATGTCGCCATTCAAGATGCTTACAAGTAAACTCATGGAGAGGGTTCATCGCTTTCGAAGAGGTTCCTCCAGTTTCTGATACAGTTTTTATGCTCTATACGATTGTGTTAATTTGACACTTGAATGGGGCAGTATGACATCCTTAATTTCATATTTCATCTAAAATCACACAATTTTCGTGTAGTAAAAGTACACCTGTTTTTTATAACATTTTCTATGCTTCATCGGATAAAGCATTCAAAAATAACTATTATTGCTATTTATTGTTATTAAAAATTCCGATCCTGTTTTGATATATTAGCAGATAAACCGTTGCTATAATTCATCAAGAAGTTATGCACACAAACCTATTGCAGTTATACATGGTGTAAGTACTAGAACGGTTAATAAATGGTCCCATTATGCACAACAAGGATTGATTTCTTTTGTCAATTCAATTATTGCTTATGGATTTGTGGTTCTGATTTGCAAACTAAAACGCTTTTTAGGCGCGTACTATTACAATTCATATCTTAAAAGACGCTACAAATTCAAATAGGGTTAAATGAAAGAGTAGACATTTTAAAAAGTAGTTCATGAAGAATGTTATTCTTTCATCATTTTATGGATAAATTTCACTACATACATCGAAATGCTTCAAGACTGGAACAAAATGACGCCGTCAATTTTAAATGAAAATACGTAGCAATTGCTCATATTACTGAATTGTTTAAAAGTTACTAAGAAGCAGTTGATGGGCTACTGGGTGGGCTAGTCAATGAAATTGAAAACAAACATGCAATTGTTAATATACTTCTATTTAACAGTGAAAATGATTAAAGCCCAGCTTATCATTATATAACTACCCCGCCGTTTGAAACTTCAAAGCTCGGTTCCAAAGTGCTTATAGCCACCAGGCGAAGCATTAGCGCGGTGTACGACATCTCAAAACACTATAATGTAGATGAAATATGCGTATATCGTAACGGCAATAAACATGAAACCTTTCCTTCACACATCAATCTTAAATTAGCTCCAGCATAGTACTATGCTAAGTATTGTGTCATTTTTTTTTCCTTTTGGACTTAACAAAGGCATTTTTTCTGAACAGGCAAAAATACTGCACACGAGACACTCGCTACTCGAACAAAAACCACCCTTGATATCAGTGAGATCATATTCTGGAAATTGGGCTGCCCTATTTATGCAGTGTTCAAAAATATTTTAGAAAAGAATTGGTGAGCCAGAATACAAATAAGCGTAAAGGCTATTTCTACGACTGTACCACATCACGTTGGGGATGTTTCATATCAAAACTCGCATACCAACGAGAGAAGAATTTTTTTTTATGATGTATCTAAAATAATTTTGCTAAATCCTCCATTAGTGCAACGAGATTTTTTAAAAAATTCACAGATGCTTACAAAGTATACGACACCTACATATACCTGTTGCTCTACAACATTACCGCACCACAAAATCTACATCATCTCTAATTTGTCAACGTGTACGTATATATATACTTATACATCCTAATTTGTCGGCGAACACACAATGTAATTGTGAACTTAAAATTAAAACCACATGGTCTGGAGTATCTTGATGAATCATGGAATAATGAACTGGAAGAACTTTCTCGTATTCTTCATAAGATGAACTAGAAGAGTTCCGAGTGCGCATTCATATTTCTGTGTTAAAAATGTACTTACAGGTCAACTATTCGAACAGTGAAGCTTTTGCTTTTCCATGATGTAGAAGGTGCTGCTGCAGCACTTTTCGCCAACGTGGACAACACATTCTGTCCTCCTTGTGAAGGCGGAGACACTCTTCCCTATCTAATCAAGCATTGCACAAATTGTGTGATTTTTTGTGGAGGAGGTGTGAGATGTGCATTGCTTATTTTGGCTGTATCTTGAGACGAGTTCCTTCCCCAATCTTATCCATACATGTAGCAAGGAGCTTTGTCTCAGTGGCCAGCCTCAATTTATATGTATGCACAATGCTCAATCATTCATCAAACTTAATACACATCTTAACTATTGAAAAATACTGTTATTCGAGTCGCAGTCCTTTCTCCTTTCTGGTCTTCCAGTACAAGCAAGTCCAGCAGCGTCGGTTCGACTGCCCGTCAGATCGTGTTGCAGTGTCAGCGGAACACCATCTCTAAGTAAATTGTCCTGAAGCAATCATTCAATTTGAGCTTTGCCCAGATTCCAAATACTAGTTTCGATAATATTCTTGTGTCTCTATCACGTATCACTGATGGACAAAGTGGTCCTGTGTCAGTTTCCCAAATGAAGTTCTGTTTTTCCAAAAATCTTCCAAGCTGTCAGCGTGTGTCTTGCTGGTTCAAGAAAACTTTCGAAGCTCGACTTGGTGAGCGCATTACTAGAAAGTGTTTACTAGTGGCCTTCGTGTTTCACTACAAATTACTAAAAAGTCCTCTCTGACCAATACGAGTGCGACCAATAGTTGCAAATCAGTCACCTTTACAGCCTTTACAAACTACACTGAGGTGCCCAGTAATTGGCCACTTGTACACGTTGCACTGCTACAAACTTTGGTAAGTTTTGAGTACTTAAACTCTTATAAAGTTCTTGGACGTCCTGCATTTCTTATGCCTCTGTCATAAATAAATACATCACGTGAACCTGAGGGCAAATTACAAGTCAAGTGTCATACCGCTGCAACATATACAGATATAATATTTAACAGCATTCATCTACTGCATCTTATTATAACACAGCGAAATCTACGGTGTTCTACGTCATACGCAAACAATCTGCCTTTCACCACATTGATTACTAAAATAAGAAACGAACTAAATGTCGCTTTTAAAGTCAATTCGTCTATCGAAGTTGTATTAAAAGAATTCCATATCACATGGCCTTAGGTTTTTGTAGTATTTTTTCTCGAAATACCCTATTCTGACGCAAATTAAAACATTAGTCAGTAATATACCCACGATGAATAAGTGACAAGCGCCATAATACTTACAATTAGTCGTAAAAACAGCGGTGTACGTGGAGTTTGTTCGTCACAATTTCAGTTTGAAATATAAATTAATAGGATTTCCTGAATATTACTCAATAAATTGGAAGTCGAAGAGTAAAAAACGTGTTCATTTGGTAGGCTACCATGAACCCTTGCAGACCTACTTCGAGGACACGACGTTACGTTGGTGGCTCCGCTTGGTCAAGACAACGGCCTACAAGAAATCCAGGCATGGATATAGACATTTCCGCGGGGGAAGCACCTGGAGGTGAAAATCAAGCTGGGAGGGGGGCATGTGCCGCCGGTGGCGACAGACGTGGTCGGTCCCGTAGTCCCCGAGGTCGAGGCGGGCTCAGACCACCTCGCAGGCATTCCGTCAGCGATTTTGTTCAGGGTAAGTACAAATGATCTGAACATGCAAGATGTCATTGCAAACATGGGAAAATTGTCGGATTTTTCGAAAAATGCAACTTGACTAAATGTTCTTCAGGGTTGAACAGCTCATCCAGCTCGCCCGACAATCGAAGACGATCGAATAGTGCAGAGCTCGTCAATGGAAATGATGGAGAAGGACGGGGGCGGCGACGAAGCTTAGCAGGGCGACAACCAGTTGCTGGCATGCGTGCACGACCACGAGGAAGCAGTAGTCTCGGGGGTAAGTATTGAACTCATTTTGTTGGCTCTGTTTGTAGCACTAAGTCTGGAAGTACTCGGGTTTTGGTAAACCAAACTTGGAAATAAAGCTTTCCTATCTGTGTAAATATTCAAACCCTGCAAACCGACTGCATTACATGGTATATTGGACTATTCAACTTTCACCACTTTCACTTCCTCCTTCAATGTGAATTATTATGAAGATTTTTAAGCCCAAATGGTAGACTATCACAGATAAACAAACCACTTTGAAACATTAATGACTACACTAAAATCAAAATTTCTCGGCATTCCACTACTTTCTCCAGATGCATATTATCAGGTTTGCATATGACACCACTCTAGGTCAACCCTGGCTACTGCTCTATCACCATAAACTAACCCTAAAGTTGCTCGTTGAAACTGCTGAATTTTGGCAAATAAAGCTTAAGTGTATTTTTTGTATTGTATGGGAGGGAAGAACCCACGACATTGAAAGTCAGCCTACAATTATTTTGGATTGCTATTACTGGCTTTGTGGTAAACCTACCAGTACTTGAAGTTCAATACCATTCCTAAACTTATCGCCCTGAATTCCGATGCCCTAATAGGGTGTGATTCCATTCAGTCCAGTCTCTTACAGGCATACCCGTCGCATTCCAGCAGGAAGTGCGTACTAGTTTCCTTGCTTTGACCACAGGATAGACACTCAAATAAAGCTTACATGTTCATGTATTTTGTGTGCCTTGCGACTGTATCTTCGTCGACAACACGCATGCCCACAAGAAAGTGTTGTTCTCCAGCTAAAATATTATGTACCCCGTTTCCACACGCTTTGCATGTCAGAGATGCTACCGAGAAGGAAAGAAATTAATTTAAGGCTGAATTGCACCCCCAAAATGCGAAGCCTCCTCAAAAAGCGGCTTCCTACCTTCATCTTGTGCTGTATAATATTACTATTATGTGGCGCGTATCGCTGAAACCGCCTTCTTCTTCCTTTCACTCCAGCCGTACGATTCCATCGCACAGGGACACGTCGCTTTCGACCCAGCTCCGTCAATGCTCAGAATCGTGGAGACCCACACCCTGTTGAAATTCCGGATATTGAGATTCACGAGATTGATGCTCCCGTTGATCAAGGTGATCAAGAAAACCTTGAAGAAAACAACGACAATATACTGGGCGTGGAGTATGAGCCGGAGGATTTGCTTCCTCCATCCCCGGTCGTGGCACGTGAGGATGCAAAACTCGCCAGAGCTGTGACAGCCGTGATATTTCATATGGATCAAATTGTAACAATCTGCCAAGACTTGTCCCCAGAGCAAAAAAGTGTCGTACGACAACACATTGTGCCCAGATTTGATGGAAATGCTAACGCTGATGGCGAACCTGGGGCTGGACCGGTCGCCGTCTTCGCCATGGATGTACCACCTGCACTCCAACCTAGCAACAGCCAGTTTGGCCCACCAGCTGCCAATGAAAGGAACGGGCAATCTGCTAGAACTTTTGGACTTCCGGGACCACCAGAACCGTCTGACGATATAGAGAGCTCCAGCTCAGAATCAATTGATCCTCTCGACCGCGACCCTGCCCTTCTTGCCGCGGCTTTTATTAATTTGCCACCGATTCTACCCATTGATGATGATGACGAGGTGGGAAGAATCAACCAAAATTTATCTTGCATCTAGAGTGTGTAATTTCTGTGTATACAGCTAGTTAACGTCCTATCTGATTTCTCACAGCTATTCCCTCCAATGCCTCGTGGCGGAATGGTGGTTGAGGACCGGCAAATCAACTTAAATCAGTTGTTGCGCCCACCTGCCAATGCCGATGCTCCTCTAGAACAGGGAGTAGTCGAGATAATCGAGATCGACGAAGAGCTTGATCCACGACTTAGACCCCCACAAGGTGAGGAAGAGCTCCAAAATGAGAATGACGCGGGTGAAAGAACTCGATGAACATCCTTTTGCTACAAGAAAGAAGCTTTTCTCTTTCCAAAAAAAAATGTCGAATTATTTGCAAACTTTGATTGGCCCGATGTAGTTTTTTCTACAGGTAAAACAGAGTCTCTGTCGGCGAAACGTCAGTGCAAAAAAGAATTTCCAACAGATCCTATTCACGTAAAAAGGGAAAGTAACCCAGGTACTTTATTCGTTAAGCCATCTCCCAAACTAGAGCCCCTTCCCACTCCTCAAGAAATGCGCCAGTCTTTGGGTATCGGGATGAAAGTGGAGAGAAAGCGGAGAGAAAGGAGTACGAGTTTTCTAGTTTGCCACACATTTTTGAGCTTACTACAGAAGAATGTTTAAAGAAACGTCGGTACAATAGCGCCCAAGCAATTATTTCCCTCCCTTCAAGAAAGTCGCCAATTTTTGGCTTTGGCAAATGAGTAAATTCGGAAGCACTGGATGATGAAACTTTGGCTGGGTGGGAAGAAGAAAATGCACCAGTTAGAAAAGCCTTTGGGCTAACGAACAAAGGGAATACTACAGTCAGGAAATTTCGCCATAGAGTTCTTTGCAAGCGAGAGCTAACGCAAAGATGCTATGCAAAATTTGGCGAGCATGGAATAACCAATAATTAACAAGAAGAACTTGTTGAGAAGTAAGCCAAAGTCCGTTTGTCTTATTTGTTAGAGATCAGGGCACGTGCATGAAAAAAATTTCGATCTCACAATCAGTAGTGTAGTACTATTTTGTTTGCATGAGGTGCTTCATTAATGTTAGCTACTGCGTCTAGAATGTCGCTGTTTTGTGCGATTTTTGAGTTCTGGGTTTTGATTGGGGTTTACAGGATGCCAGGGTTGCATGAATACAATTGTATGGGTGCATGTTGTAAATTTTCTAACTTCACATTTTTTTACTCCCTACTTTGTACATTACTTTCTACATTAAGTCAAGAGCATCGGTGACTGTTGCATTTGAAATTAGACTAAAAATTCTTTCAAGATGAATTGACTAGTATTCACAAGGTCCTCACTCGTTGACACATTTTGTAGAGCAAGCAAAAAACAAGGATGATTATAGTGAGAAGCCCGTAGATGAGCTGATGGTCCTTCAGATGATTCTTGCAGACGCCGGGGAGTCGACGTCGACTCCAAATTGCGTGACTAAGTAGTCGTATTTGTCTCGAGGGGTGAGGCGGATTGACTTCTACTTTGAGCACAAGGCTCCCCTGCATTTCGTCAAATTTTCCGTTTTCGCCGACAGAGACTCAGGACACGACACACCTGTAATCCTTTAATTATTTAAGTAACATATATTGCAGAAATACAAAAGTATCTTTACGCCGAACGAGGTGACTTTCGCCTCATTTTAGTCTTACCATTAGATATCCAATTAATTTCAGCCATTTATTATTTTAATATAGTGTGTAAGTGTAATGTATTTTATTGCTATACTGTAGCTTGAAACAACTTCAAACTTGGGTAAGATTGTAAAATGATTTCTGGCATTCAGAGTTGTTTGGAGTGTATTGCTAATAAGTTTTTAGGGTAGCAGTACCAGCAATACTAACGTGTGTAAATATATAATAATAAGTAAAATAAATTTCGAAATTTGTCAAAATGGGATTTTGAACGCACTGTGATGTTGTAGTGCCTCAGTGACTTCTTAACCATTCCAAAAAGTGTCAATTGTATCACACAAGCTATCTATAGGATTAAAGGATCAATTCAACGAATAATAATACTGAAGTTAATATAAATTTATCAACTTTTTATAATTACAGGTTTCTAATAATGTATAGTTAGTACAAAAGTGCGGGATATGAGAGAAAAATGTATTTCGATTCAAAGAGGTGTGTTTAGTTTATAAAAAAATTCAATCAACGTATGAACGGCGAAAGAATGATTACTAGTTCTATTATTATTACTTACACATACGATAAAACTTTACGGACCATTTTCTCTAGGCTAGAAATAAAAATTAATAAAAAAAGTTGTAAAATGTCAATTTTCTTCTCGATTGTTTCTAGGTGAATGCACTTTATTGTACTCAAACAAAAGACGACAAGCATTCCAAAAGCTCTTCTCGATTACATCGCACCAATAAAACGTTGCTCCGAATGAGTTTCGCAGATATAATAAAGGATCAGAGGATAAGATTGTACTAATCCGTAACGATAAGACACGCGCATCACGGCACATCCAATTCCCTATTTGTTCCACAACACAGCTTCTCTTTCCTTAATTGTCCCTTTTGAAAATTCAGTTTGAGACGAAGAAAAAAGATTTCAACCTTTTTTCCTGCTGACAGCTGGAGCCCTACCTCGAAAAGAGTGCTTGCCTACTCGACTCCTGACTGGAATAAAAATATTTTCCAGTGATGTACGACACATGTATGTGCGGTAAAGATACCAGTGTCTTGTAAAACGGTAAAGGGAGAATTGTTGTCTCTTTTTGATATCATCATTGACAGCGTACCAAAGGGAAAGCGCGGAAAGTCCACACAACACGACGAGTTGTTGTGCGTAAAGGGACGAGTGAAGGACTGAAAAAATCCTCGATGTTCAACAGAAATTTTTTATTTCTTTTTCCACAGTTCTCTGCGAATCTTTTGCAACTAGAGTTTATCCGTAGAGTTTTTCTATTCAATTTATACCATCCCTTCTCGTGTTTCCCATGCTTCGATGATGTGCACTTCCTATATTGCCATACTCACATCTCTTCACACTGACGCAGTGATGCTGTTTCCACACGACGAGAAATGGAGAGGGGAGAGGACACACAAGAGTGCTACCTGACACAATCGACCTTTTCAAAGGTAAAAACCTTAAACCTAGTTTCAGGGCAAATGGAGAGAGAGGAGCGTGGAACGAGTATGAGGCAAAGAATATATCACTGATTCAATGAGAAGTCTAAGAAGGAAGAGGAAAAACGTTGCTATTTTAGTTTTTATTGTACATCTTCCTCTTTTCTGTCGTCGACAAAAAATGTCGATCTTTGAACTATATGCATACATCTTCTGAGCACTGTAAGATTTCAGTGAGATGCTCAAAATATTTCACAAAATTTCCATGGAGAGCTGCGAAATTGTAAGTTATTCAAAAGGTGTGACCACACGCCCAATGCGCTACACTTTTCCAATTCGATATCCGGCATGGAAATTTGTTGCTATAATTCAGTACAGGTTGATACGCACCAGATATATTTCTTCTCTTTTTGCGACGCGATGGAACAGAGTGAGGAAAATAATATTTACAATCTCAGTTGGTAGCGTGTGTTGCTCCATGCATCAAAGGGATTTCACAAGATTTGCACGCACGTGAGAACTGTTTTGCAGCCAATAACAATTTCAGAGCATTCTATAAATACTATTTACGTCGTCCAAATTTTGAACCGACTCGTGCGACGTAGATCCAAATTTCCGTTTGCATCACCTCAAGTCGACAGGATTTATCCGCTTACATGATAAACACGTTTAAGAACTTTTTTGTGCAGACTAGCTTGCAAATTATGGCAATTATACATACACTGGCATCATTCTAATTAAACATGAAAAGTACTTCAACTTTCATCCCTCTTCTGTTAATTAGACACTTATGATTAAGACCTGTGTGAGGGTCAACGAAAACTTTAGTTGAGTTTACGCATGCCTCCAAGTATGCAGAGCGTACTTTTACAAAGGCAGGAGCCGCAGTTTTTACATTATTATCCCGCATTACATCAAATCCCTTTGAATGAGCTGGAGAATTTGGAAGACAAAAGGGAACTCACTGTCTGCGACAAGCTCTACAGAATCTGGTGGCGCTCAATGGGGTTAACTCACTACAACCTTTTTACAGAAATTCTCTCTTTGAATGCCCTCGTCACTTTTCTTTCTTTTAGTTTTAATCAAGAGCGATCTTCAACTCAATATTTTATCACTTGTGTAGTACGATATACGCAATTGAATACAAGTTTTCTTGGGTTTCCTGATGAAAGCTTAACAAAGTTATGCTTCTCTCATCTACACAAGTACGCATATTGAGGATGTGCTTGTGAGGGAACGAAATTTCATTTTCTCTTCCTTCATCTCATCTCTATCACACTCTTCTTATTTCCCTTGACAAAAAGGCTTTTGTCATCAATACATTGCCATTGCTCGTTTCCCTATTTTAGTCTCCGACAAAGAAATAATGCGCGTGTGTAATAATAACGGATGCATTTGTTATTGTGTGCTCTCAACTGAGGGTTAAAGAAAAGTTGGCTTGCAATCTTACAGAATATATGTGTGCGTGTGGTTTTTGCACCTCTCTTGTTTCCCATATTATTATACTTTGGAGTTGTCGAACTTTTACTCTCCGTGTATGTACTTCCCATGTAATTACGACATTGATGGATGCGCTCTATGAGATTAAAAAGCGACACATAGATTTCCGAAATTGTTGACATGTGCACACATCCTCACTCAACTCGTTTCAAATATTACGTGAAACGACTTTGAGTAAGTCTCCGTAGTGAAATGCAGTTAGTCTGTCGCGCCAGCCCGCATATGACACTCTCAAGAGAAAGAGGAGAAAGTGATGACAACGGAAAACAGAATTGGCATGGTGAAAGTTTTTCGCTTTAAAGAAAGGTATCTTAAGTGCAAAATAGGAGTGAGGGTAAAAAGCTGCGAAAAAGAGGAACATTCTTGCGTCGAAGACGTGCTCGATAATTCTTTTAAGGAATCAAGGGAATAGAAAAAATTGCGTTGCGTGTCAAACAAAATTTTCCTCTTTTTTCGCCAATATTTTTCTTCAGTAACAACTCTACTTCACACAAATGATGCGGCTGTCTTCGTGTGTTTATACACACAATTTAAAATTCAGGATGCTTTCTGTCGATTTTTCAGAGGTCGAAAACAACGCCGTAATATGTGTGCACTGACACACATCCTCACATGCATAATGTCGTTACTACAAAAAGCACAATCGTAAATTCCCACAATTATTGGAGACTGAACTTGTGCTTAGGAATAACTTAATTATAATTCATTCCAAACGAAGGTCACCGTTTCCGAAATGCTTTTTCCTAAAGAGTTTCCACGCCTTCTGCATTCGCATCTCAATTCTGCGCTACTCTCCAATATTTCCTCATTTTATACTGAATCTCACCTGCCATTTAGTATGCATAGATTCGATAATCGTGAAACATTTGAAGAAATTGTAAAATTCTCTTTGACAAAGACTAGGAAGAAAAAAACGCTTTATCCTTCCACCCTCCTTCAAACACCACTTATAATGCTCTCTACCACAGAAAATATATGATACTCGGAGATTTGCAAATGAAAATGAAAAAAAAAACTCGTTTGCCAAGTACTCACTGCTGCGGCAAGATCGTTATCGTGTGAGCTCAACGACACGCGCTTAATTTAGGAAGTAATTGAATAAGTAATACGTGTGCTCATGGCAATCGTAGTAACGACATAGGCATTTAGTACTTTCAGTTGCCTCTCTCAGTAAAGTCAAAGCATGCTTGCAGACTTTCTATGGAGCCAATTAACTTAGACAAACATGCTGCGTTTGTTAAACGTAGAGCGCAACAACGTATTCACAAAACGTGGTGACTCTTCTGTTGAAGAAGCCTCGGCACAATGTTCAACCTCAAAATTGCAATTACCAAGTGAGCATTAAAGGCTTTGATAAATTGCATAATCATGCGGTCTTGATGTTTTATTTCAACTAGTCTTTCCTTCGCAGAAATATGTAACAAAAGTCAGGGAAATATTGTGTGCACATCTGATAACGTTTTCCAACCGTAAATGTTTTTCTTTGTGGTCAGGTAATACGCAAAAAAAACTAAAAAATTCAGTTTTTTTTCTGACAGCAGGCAATTGGAGAGAGAAAATCTTCTATTGTCCTTGTAATTTCCTGCTTTCTCTTTCCCCTTGTATTTTTGTAAAAAAATACACAAACATCAAAAGCTAATCGCCTTATCTCTCTAACATTTCATTTGTGTGATGGCTTATATGCTTTTATTTTCCCGGTAATGATAACAGTCTTTTGAAGTAACCTTTTTTATAGGAAAGAGAAAAAATGGGAGATGCAGAGAGAAAAGAGGAAAAATAACAATAAAACTTGTCCGAAAAAAGAGAGTTAATTCCGTGTGGACAATGAAGGTATTAACATGTTTAGTAGAAAAGCTAAGCACGCAGCGCTGTTGGCAACACGCAAGGATTATTAAGGATCAACGCGTATGATTCGTATGCCTCTTTGAGTCAAATACGGATCTTTTTGTGCTAGTAATCAATTTTCAGCGCTATAAATGTTTAACGATTATCTAAAAAATAGAGACATTAAAATTTGCTTTTATTGTACAGCAATACTTGGGAGACTGGTACAAAGGTTGGAGTGGTGTGTGCTATTGGCCAATAATCGGATCAATGCTGAATGTCCATAAAAATGTTATGCTTTTGACAGAAACGGGAGCAAAATATTACAGTGAGACCTATATAACGTTATTTCACTGTTTTGCTGAAAAGATCAGGGTTGATTCCAAAATACAAATCACCAACGGCTTTTTAACGCTGCATGAGGGAAGGTGTGTGCAGTGACCGCGGAACGTCCGCGGACGTGGGGGGGCATCAATACAAAAAAGAACAATAGCAATGCTTTGTTAAATGGCGTTTGGGCCGACTTGGGGGGGAAACGTT
>JAHZMW010001903.1:0-15921 GCA_027743745.1 Alloscopus bannaensis | reverse complement strand
GGCGTTTATCTTTCCAGATCGCAATGTGAAACGCCGTAAACGAGGACCAATCACCCCCACCAGCTCACAAAGTGCTAAGTACATCCCTCCTTTCAAGAAACTCAAACTCTGGTTCCTCACCCTCTTCTACCACTACTCCTGTAACTACGACTATGCCGTGGACACTCTGCTGGAGCCTCTCTTCTGGATCGTGGACCACATTTCGAAGGGACTCGGACGACTTTTTGTGTCCGCCGTAGTATTTTTAGTGACCTCAGTAGTCATCATTGCGCATGTTCTCGGGATCCCGTTTTGGAGTGCGAAGAGTCCGGCGCTTACATGTGGACTTGCTGTACTCGGCTACTGGATCCTGGTCAACTTGACTTTCAATTTCTACCAAGTCGCCAACGTGTCGCCGGGCCTGCCTACGGATCAAAAGCTGCTCGGAGGATGTGTGGTGACGGTGCGTGAGTTATAGAAAAACGTGCCAATTTAGCTTACAACCACACATTTAGAGTCTGAAAGTTGAAAAATGTTTATTTTTCACAATTATGACAGCCGTAAAGTCGTACGAGCGGTTTTATGGCTCACTAAAAACTCTGATTATTTATTCTACAGCGTGGGTAAACAACTGTGTTGGCCATTTCAACCGAAGATACTTTTTCCTCTGCATGTTCTACATCGTTGGCGGATGTATTTATATCATGCTCTTTGGAGTGGAGTTGGCCTTCCGTCAAATCATCCTCGACCAAAATGTCTTCTCGCCTTGCTACACCAATAATAACTCGACGTACTACGACGAAATTGCCATTAGTCCTTCAGACATTGTGCCGACCTACGTACAAACGCTATTCACTGGAGGCGAAGCAAGTGTGGAGCCGTCGCCTTCACTAGATAGCCCTGAAAATTCGACAGTCAACTGTAGTCAAGCGAATGAAGCTCATCTACTGTTTGGTTGGGTGGTCACACGCCAAGCGATTCGTGTTACCATCTTCTATGCAGGGTTCCTTTGTGTTGGTAAGTTAAGTATGAAATAGATGAGAAATGTAGCATCGATTTCATATTTTTTTGTACTCAAGACTTTATGCCCAACTGTAAACGTTTTTATTGGCAGGAGCTTCATTAGCGCTTGGAGGCCTATTTCTTTGGCATGCTAAACTCATTACAAACGGAGAGACGAGTATCGAGTACCATATAAATAGGGCAGAGAGGAAAAAACTTGGCGCTGTAAGATGGTCGTCATTTTTTTGAAATGCAGAATACGTGATTTTTTTGTTTGCAGAAGGATGATGAAATGAGTTATTTTTCCTACAGGCATTTGTAAATCGCTACGATTTGGGAAAAGTGAAGAATTGGCGAGTTTTCTTCGGCTTGGATCAACCCGGACGCTCATTTTTCCTTCACATTTTATTACCTTCCACACACCTTCCTAACGGCAATGGCTATGACTGGTCTCATATATGTGTTCAGAACCCGAAATCTCATGGAGAGAAGCTGTCGTGAACTCCAATTTTTTACAAACTATTTTTGTTATCTTTAACGTACACGCTAATTTTTGACACCGAGAATCGTCGCAATAAGTGCTAATTTTGTAAATACACATTTTGCAATACACGACACGCGAATTATTAAGTTTGTTCAGTGGAAAAGGGGCCCGTCGGCACGCTGTCGAGATAACAATAAAACTAAACCACTTTAGCAGTCACTTTTATCAAAAACAAAGAGGTGGAGAAGGAGAATTGCAATGATTTGCGGAAATCTACAAAAATTATACTCAACATTGAATTGGGCCGAAGATGAGGACGATAGCGATTTGGCTTTAGACAATGTTGACTGTGGGCAAGTTCGAGGGTCTTTCAACATGCATGGCTTGTCCGTTTTCCTAGAGCCACAACATTTCTGCATGGAGCAGGTGTACTCATCTCCACAGTCGCACATTTCAACACCCTCTACAATGCCTAAAATATCGTAGGATAAGGATAAGCCACTATTATTTCATTATAAACTTTATGAAAAGCACAATTAGCAAAGAAAGGTAATCCTTACCGTTTCCACAAAACGGATTGAAGTCCAACTCGAAACATTTCTTGCGCAGTTTCCGCTTGTTCAGAATATTAGCGGCGGAGGCTTTCGAACACGGACTAAACCTCATGGAGTTCATTTGTGGGGTAGGATACGCCTGATAACTTCTTGCCCACATTATATACCGCCCATTAGTAGGCTTGTCTGTTTTCGAATGCTGGTTTTCGCTGCTATCAAATCCCCAGCACTTTGGATCCGAATAGTCATCGTCGTGAGCATACACTCCGAAAGAGTGACCAAGCTCGTGGAGGAAGGCTTTCACGAGTTGGTACGATGTGAGCTGTGATTTATTCAGACCTCTCCCAGATACCAGTATAACATTCATATTGGCCATCATCTCCTCTCTCGGATTGCGATGGTCGCAAATGCCTCCCAAAAGGTGATCAGAAGCTGTTTCGAGCAAATATTTTACAATTCACTCAGGTTTAGCATTGATTGTGGTTTTTTATGTAAAATCTACCTCCAAATGAAATGCCATCTTGACCATTCATGAAGGGTCTGTTTGTGAAGCCAACCCCAAGACAGCATTTGCTGAAGTTCATCCTCGCAAATATTTTGAGAAGCTCTAGCCCCGACTTGGGGGTCTCATAATGCTCTTTTGTTTCACGCTTGTAGGGTGTCCATCCAAACGAAACCTAGCTTCATATTGTGCACACAAAAGCCAAGATTGAATTCGAAGGTCAGTGTTTTGAACAAACAAGCATACATTTTCAGCTAAAGCATTTTGGCCAGCCAACCCTAGTCACTTTGAACCCAATGTTATCCGGCGTCCCATTGTTGTCCCAGTCTGTCGACCGGAAAATCCAGGAGGCGTGCTCCACCATCCGGTTCAAAGAGGTTTTCAGAGCGGTCCCATCCTTCAGATTGTATGCCGCCGAAAACTCTTCATCGACCACAATGCATAGTCCGCAGGTATAGCCGGTTGGTCTGCGGAAATAAACTTACTATACTCCAAACATTTTACGCATCACATCCGCAATGTGTACCAAGTTGGACTTAAATCTTACTCTTCCGATTTGGCAATTCTACTTCTCTCAAATCCGTCCTCGTAATCGATGGGCTGTCCAATATTGTCGGCTCCTTTAGGACTCGCCTCGTGCTGCGGTAAGAAGAAATCATCGTAGTAAGAATGGCTTTCTCGGGCAAGGCTCATCATGATGAAAAGGATGAACATGAACTTCAGCATGGTACACAATGCCACCAATGATCGGTTGTCATCAACGTAATATTTGATACAAAATTCGTTCATAAATTTTCTTAGAGCTGCGTCATCAGAAAGAAATTCTGCTGTGTCTGAAAAAAAATGCGAGTGTGCGCTTGCGAGTCTAAAGGTTATTGTCTGATGGAAAATATCAGTTCATCTGTAGCCCATCACCGTAGTTGCTCATGGCAACCGTTTTTACAGAGGTCACATTCCATATGATATTATGCAATTTTTTATAAAAAAATTGACAAGCTGATTTCATAGTAGCGACCGCGACAACGTTGTGATAAACATTTTGACTGGCAGGATAATAAAGGTACTAAATCATCTTATAACATCTTTTGGCAGGATCCTGTTCGTTCGTTTGTTCAGTGTTTGTTCACTCAATGTCTCGAAGTTGTTATCATAACGAAACCGACAAACTGAAGAAATATCCAGATTGCATTTAGTGGACCAACGCTTTGTGAAAATGTTTACTCCGAAGTACACAATAAACACGACCAACTACTACGACTCCACCGTTTCCCCTTCATCCAAAGTGGCGAAATCTTCGGAGAGCGAGCCAAACGAAAAGTGCATAACTGCGGTGGCCCTCCAACGTTCTCAAGTGAAATGGCTGAAAAGTGCTCCGGATCACGACGAGGTGGAGATGCAGTCCCAAAAAGCGAGCAAGCCCGTAGACTCTCCCCTTGCCACCAACAAGGACAACCCCACCTTAACGGCATGTCGTGAGGAATTGGAACATACTCTTCGTGTGAAAAATCTGCATATGAAGTCCTGCATTTTGGGATTGGAGTATAGAACCAAGCAACGGGCGTTAGAGATGATGGAAGATGAGCACTCGATGAAAATGAGGATTCTGGAGGAGCAGTATAGCAAGTTGAAATTATCGGGTTAATTTGTGTCATTACTTTGTCGTTAGCTGGTGTGACGATGTTCTTTTGAGAGAGCAAGTGTGTGAAGTTTGCATCTGATTTGAGACTTTGTGATTGTTTCATGATTTTTATATACGTTTACAAATAAAACCCGACGGTTGGATGCTATCAAGTTTGATTTGTCTAAACAACGTTAGTAATTATTAACATTTAGTTACAGAAAATTCGATTATTAACAGTCTAGTTTATAATTACAGTATCGTACGTTGTAGAAATGAATAACTTTCTCGCGCAAGCTCGTCAATTACAATTAACTCAGATAAAAATTTAAGAAAACTACTTAAACTTGTTGTTTAACCACTGAACACTGAATACTTTTGAACACTTTTAAGCGTGTTGATGTGAGCTTCTTATAAAAATAACTTTCTAAATCCCTAATGTCATATTTTTGTGCTAATTTTAAATTAATTGACTGGTGAAGTATTACTCTATGAATAATTTTTATAGACGAATAATAAAGCGTAATGTGGACGGTAATTATCCTGTGACTGAGCATGTCGCATCTAGTGCAACAATACGTTCACGAAAGTAAAGCAATAAACATATAGCTCACCTTTTGTGCGCAGCATGTACCATTGCATTGTTTCAGATTTGTTTCACATTTTGTACTGAACCATAAGTAGTCTGTCTTCCCAAAGTCTAGAGAACTTCTGAGGCGCACAGTCACTCTCCCTCACTTTTCACCACCGTCAGCGAAACCAGTGGTGCAAAGAGACTTCCCTCTCGAAGCACACTCTACGAAGGTATAGAGAAAGTGGTGGACGTGGTGAAAGTGAAGTAAGAACCTGGCACAACCATGCTCGTAGAGCATTTTTGCACGAGCCACAATCACAGTTGGGCACGGATCACAAGCCATGCATTTTACCTTGAAACGTTGCTGCTGCCACTGCTTCAACTTCTGTGAGGAAAAAACTTACCCTTTTTCTAGCTGCAGCAATATCCTTTCTCCTCGTATTACTACGTGTGCACCCACCCGAGACGACACACATTTCTCCGTTTGCCCCAAAGTTTTGCTTTCTCAACCAACTCGATCATGTCAACCCTTCGTCGGCATCGGCAGGATTATGTGAGACTATTCATCGAATTTGTTCAGTCTGTCACTTAAATCGTGTGATTGCACAACAAATAAGCGAATAATTTAGTGCTGTGTCATTTTACTAATAAAATAAGGCGAGAGTTTGCCCGGTTTTCGGGAAAACGTGGTGAGGGATGAATTCATTTGACATTGAATCAATTTTTTTCGTCTGTAACTCATTTGAATAAAATTAAGTGTATTTAAGTGACCAGCAAGTTGTTGATAGATTGTGATTATCTCAAAATTGAAAGTATTTTAAAATTTTAAAAAGTCACAGTTCTCTAATTCGTGCTCGAGATTGTTACATAACTTCAGAAAGTAGTTTGTATATATTCATAGTAGGAGCAGTTTACCAAAGTTTGAAGACTTGTGTCAGTTCAGTGTAAAAGTATTGAGTGATGTTGGTTAAATTTGAAAGTTTCATTTTCTCAACTGAAGCTCTCTGTGCTTTCTCAACAATCAGCAGCCAAATCAGCATTTCGTGACTGTCTAACAATCGTGATGATGGTGACTTGGAAGGTGAGTTTAGTTAGACAAGTTATACACCTATATACCTTGGCAGGTCTCCAAAATGTAGGAAAAGTGCACAAATGCTTTTGTGTATAAATTCTTTGATAAATTGACCAAAGCTACTTTCAAATCTTTCAACGAAGAACGTCATTACGAAAGTGAAACAAAACTTCCCGAGCGGAAGGTGTACAACTGGTCAGCATAATGAAAAAATATGAGTGTTCTGGAATAAAACCATTTTTATGGTTTTTATCGTTTTTTTCTACTAATGTTTACAATATTTTTAAGGTGTGTTGAAGGTACGTCTTAGACGTAACGAAGTCCACGTAAGTGTGTGCAGCAGTGTGAGGTAGCTTGCAACCCCAATTTTTCGTTTGGGAAGCTCTATTGCAGAGAGAGACTTTCGTGGGCGAGACAGGTGAAAGGGATGTTTCCTCCGTTTACTTCTCACATTACCTACACAACTTCATAAACGTCTTGCTCGTTTCGGTGAAAATGCTTCGTCTTTGTCCGTAAATGAAAACGTGTTCCAGTCACTTTCTCTGTCTACAACATTGTTTTAGCTTGATTCATATTTACCGTCCCATCGCTCATCCTCTTTCCTACCGGATATAAAAAATGACTGGCAAAAACGGTGAAAAAGGCTCATTTATATTTTATCTTGTGAAAGTGAGCACATCGCATATGAAAGCAGCGCAGCAAAATACAATTTCGCTCAATGCCTTTTCTCGCCGCTCTCTGGTCCAAAAGAGTTCATGCATTCTACATTGTATATTTCACCTGGTGTAGTTGTGTAAATGTAATATTTTTCGGGTTGTTTCCCAAGGGTTTTTAAGTCTTTACGAAGGGAGGAGGCAGCCAGAATATTTTTGGCTCCATATTCTGTTACCTTGTATATAATACATCCTTCCGGATTAGTTTGTCGGGGGTAGTTTTGAAAAATTAAGAAATCATGAGACGCACGCGATTTTTTCTGAGTTCTCTCGCTTTCCCTTCTTCACCGCCGTCACGGTGAACTCTGATTGTGTCCAGGTTGAGGCAAGCGGAGGGTGTTGCACTATACCGAATTTGTACTCGGGTGATGGAAAAAGCAGAGTTTTTACTTTCAGTTCTGATCTTCAATTCGGGTACTCTTCTCTGCTTATTCATGCATGTTTTTTGTATAGTATTTAGTAGAGAATTGATGGATTTTTGCTGGAAGTGGAAAGAAATGAAAAATCACACTTTGTTAACCCATTGTAACTATTTTTTGAAACTTTCTTGAAACTAAACTACTATATTTTTTGTCTAGTTTTTGCTTAGAGTATTCTTTTGTTACTCTAAGAGTTTTTGTCTTAAAATTTTGCTACAACAATTGAGGGTAGATTGTGTGACATATTCTAATTACTTGCACCCAAAACTGCAAGTCATCAAATATACCCAATACCTCCTCGTACTGGATTGGTTTATAAAATTCATAATATGTAGCAAGGATTGCGATTAGACTCTTACTTAAATAAATTGCATGGACAGGTCACAGATGTATAGAACAAATGCAAGTATCACTTTGAAAACGTCGAGAAACATTTGAGTTGCTTCATACATTATGGATGATATCGGTTTTCTATTTTAATCTTCTTATCATTCATCCGATCCTGCTTTCTCTGCAACGCTTCGCAAGTTTTCATAATGATTTTCGATTTATGTACTTCAAGAGATCAGAGGCAGCAAATATAGCACAGACTTTCATGTTTGCAATATCGCATTGACATTCTGCCAAGCATTTTAAAATGCGTTGTTTATGATGTACAGTGATGAGATATTTAGGAAACTTAATCACGAGCAAATAATTTCGCAGGCAAGGCGGTTGCTTGGTATGCAAACATTGCAACAGCCACTTCCTGGTTTTATTAGGTACGTCATTTCAAGTCTTTCTACGATTATTATTTCGAATTTCAATTCCAGCCTGAGTTAATTATCATTATCCCATTGTCTGTGTTTTAACAGCTTTAACTATAGCTGAAGGATCATAACCGTCACAATTATTATTACCAATAATCATAATCACGTTTCATCAATTAGCAAATTAACGCCCTTCGATGCTTAATGGCGAACATTATAATTTCGAACCGTGAAAAAGGTGCGTTTTGAGACGGTACGATCCCATAAGCAGTCTCTTCGAAGCCATTGACATTTCCATGTAAAGTATTTTCTTGTGAAATTCACGTCGTTTTTTCAAAATGTAATGCTCAAATCATCTCGTTAATTTTTTTAAAGGAATTCTCAAGAAATCATTACGTTTGAGTGAGAAAATGGATCGAAAAATGCTCTAAAAACGGTGTCTTGAGTATTTATACAAAAAAATCCACCTCTTTCCCAAGAATCCGTAAATGCATCTCTGGCTAGATGTTGTTTTTATTATATTACATATACACACTCCTCTTCGATTTCAGAGAGTAGTGAAGGTCCAAGTGTAAGTACAGCAGAAATCCGTAATGCGCCCTATCAATAAAAATAGGTATTTTTCTACATTCTTATAGACCGTAACCGAATTCAGAAGCTTCCTTCACAAGTGCATCCCATCTCTGACGTTTTCACATTTGTATTATATTGGCATCAACGATATGTCGACGAAAGGGCAAGAGAAATTCTCATGCATTGAAAAGAAAATGGTTATGCCACACACTCACACACAAGCATACCACACTCCAAGTCGACGTCAATAAGTTACGCACTCAGTTTTTTAGAAACATGTTCTACTTTTCTCCGAACACATTGTGAAGAACCAAAAAAGTGAGTGTGTGTACATATTGTCATCGCTGCTTGACCAACAGAGCAAAATTGACTCAAGTTGTGTGTTAATAGAGGATCTCCAAGAAGGGCGAGAGAGAGGTCTGAGAAGCAGTGCCTTTTTTCTGGTTACTCCTGACTTTTACCCCTTTTTTAGATGATTGAGTTGGGACGTGAGAGGAATGTTTCGATGGCTTCCCTTCTCAAGAAGCAGGCCATAGACCGCGGCTGCTGCTGCTGCAAAAACCGCTATCATTACGGATGGTTTTCTCGGCTGTTGAACCCTGTGCACAGTTGAGCACCAGGGCTGTCCACGCACACTGCTATTGCCTTCATTCAAACGTTGTGACGACAGTGACATATGTTTCGTATTTGTGAGGAGGAGAAGAAGCGAAAGTTTGGGAGAGGGAAAATAGGGCTACGTCAATCTCCGGCGTTCATAATAAGGATAATTTTTGAAATGGGTGAAAATTGTTGCTGAATATAGCGATTGTGCTGTGTTATAACAATACAACGATTTCTTTTAAAGGGGGCACAATAAACTTGATTGAATCGAGTTAAGATTAATATGCTAAATTATATAGTATGCAATAAGTGTGGAAAATGGAGAATAAAATATCATATTTATAGTGAACTTTAGTGAGGCTAAAAGTTGTTCCGATTTTGTAGCGTTCATAATAGATAGATCCGTCATATGTGCAGCATCTTTTAGCTGAACGACATCTGAGTGTTTTAGTTTCACGTGATGGCGAGAGTAAAGATTTAATTTTTACAAAATACGTTATGGATGGATTCACCCAAGTTATCAGACATCTTCAAAAGCACAACTACCTATTTTACTCACTCAACCCCCGGTGTACCTGTGTATATACACGAGCATGTTACGTAATACGCAAATATGCATTTCCACTTCCTGTCGGCGATATCGTGTTGAGTTAGAAGCTCAACTTGAGCGGACGAGCGCCAGGGAGGAAACTTTCTGAAAAGGATTAGAATAAAAGGTTTCGCTTGTTCCTCTCCGCTGAGATTCGGATTGGAGCGTAATCATAATATGATGATGTTTTTCTGCGAGATCTGCTTTATGTACCATTTCACCGTTCAGCACACATTCCGCCCTTTCGGGGAAAGCTAAACTTTCTCGCACACATTGTCGATTTCGTGGAGCGGACCAACTTTTTTCCAACCCCCGCCACGGTCTGACTTGGAAAGAAAAGAAGGCTGTGGGCAGTAAACCGAAAGATATGGAGGAATCATCGCATTTTAACGATATGCATATTATGCATATACCGTGGACTGTGAACCACGTCGATAATATATGCCCGCGTATGTGGTGTATATAATCTTTCAATCTATTTTCACAACAAGCCTTTTCATTTGCAAACACGGATTTGTCGGACCTTATTTCAACCATAATACTCTATAGTCTATGCCATACTCGACCTTGTGAGAGTGCACTCTACGTTTCAGCAAATCCTTCACGAAGATCCTGACGTAATCAAACATTTTTAAAAATGTAGCTGTCGGCAATGCTCACGCATGTACCCGCTGTATTACGTAACAAATTTTATACTTTCACATACGAACAAGATTTTTTTTGCGTAGTACACAATCCTTTTTCTCCTCCGGTGTCTCACA
Organism: Alloscopus bannaensis; assembly: GCA_027743745.1. Lineage (NCBI taxonomy): Eukaryota > Metazoa > Arthropoda > Collembola > Entomobryomorpha > Entomobryidae > Alloscopus > Alloscopus bannaensis. The sequence continues at coordinate 5,732 of JAHZMW010001903.1, read as the reverse complement.
AGATGCAAGTTGCACCCTCTCACATAAACTCATTGTCCTCGTCCTGTACTTTTTTTACGGATGGGGAATGAAAACGAAATGAAAACTGGCAAGCTGCTTTTTCATGATTATTATTATGATTTCGGTTTTCTATGCGAAAATCATAAACACAGCTGTAAAGAATTATTTATTTTCCAGACAACTTTCCCCTACATTTATACGTTACACACTCTCACATCTGTACGAAGAAGCTGTGCCGGTGGAAGTTCTATCCTGCAGATATACATACATACTTCAGAATGAAATCTTATTTTTCCCTATCTTTTGGAAAGGAGGTTTTAATGAGATTTTCTTGACTTTGTCTCTCTTTCTCTTGCCTCTTCTATTCGAAACTAAACAAACTTTTATTACAGTGACGATAATCGTATTTTCTCTGCTACTCTGGGCTTCGTTTCTTTCTCCTTTTGGCTCATTCACAAGCAGCGAAAAAACAGAGATATACACGCGAGAGAGATCCCATTCTTAACTCAATAAACACAATACATATTGGTAGAGAGGGAAAATTTTATAATAGTTACACCCACAGTGTGTGTTGTTGTTGAGAGAGAATGAGAGTAGTGAGAATCAGAGTGAAAATTCTTCGATTTCCCTGTTTTCTCTCCTCTCTATAACATCTGTTCACTTATTGGGACATGGGATTGAGAGAAAGGGCAAAGGAAGAGGAAAAAGCATTGCATTGTTTGACGAGTCGGTTTTCCCCGTTGATCTCCTTTTGAAAATGTGAAGAAGAGCAAGTTCTCGGTTTATTATCAAACGAGGAGAAGAGGTTTCGTTTTCACTCAAAGAGAGCGTGACGACAACGGGTATAAGAGAGTATCATGTTATGTGTTTTTATTGGTGACAGCTGAACCTCACTAAAACGAGAACTAAATGTGTACGCATGCATGCATACAATATAATGTTTTAAAAGTGTGTATAACTATCGAACTATCGTCAAGTTTTTCAAAAAAAACTTTCCCAACGCCATAACGGTACTAGACATATGCACCAACAACTGGAAAAGAGGTAACGGAAAGAGAAAGGGTGTTTTTATGATTTGTCTCAGTCCCCCGTATTATTCTCCAGTTTCATTTCTTTTATTTACATCAACCTCCTTTTAACAGTTGCAGAGGAAAAGGCGGAATTCTCATTTTTACTGCATCTCTCTCATTCTTCTATTTTCGCCTTCTCATATCATCATTTCATTTCCCCCCTTTTGCCATGAAAATTGGTCACATTATGTATTCATCATTATTGTGATATGGCGGAAAAGCAATTATAAACTTATACTTTTTTCCGGTTTTCTTCTCCTCTGCCCCCAAATTCTGCAGGTTTCTCTCTCGCTCTCGCTTACTTTTGTTGTGATTAATTCCGAGAATTTTATGCGACTCACAGGCAAGCGCGTAATTCGCCCGGATCAAGATAAATATTTATTGTTGTTCTCCCGGAAAATATTTATGATCTCCAGCTTTTCTTTTTGGAGAACCACCGAAATCACATAAAAAGTAAGGGGGCTCAGCCACACGAATGCAATCTGAAAACTTGTGTTTCTCTTTGTCTCTTTTTCCAGAAGCTTTCTCTGGGACGGGTTCTCATTGGACTTCAACAAATATGGGTTGTCCTCACGTCGGTGGTATCAGGTAATAAAATCACACACTTTTTCCCCTTTCTTACGTACCAACGTCAAATTCATGATGATAGAAATCGGTGTAGCAGTTTAATAAATGGTCCGGTTTTGTCGAACTGGAAGGAAAGGGTTGAAGCCCCAAAAATACGCGACCTTATTGAAACATACTGGGGCAACGTGAAACAATACAAGGTTTCATATGGTATACGAGCTTCCCGGATGAAGAGAAAGGATTGCAATGAACTTGAACAAATTTTTTGAAGAGGATCATACGTAATTGGCTTTATGGACTTGGCTAAATCTGTGTGTGGGCTTTCTCCAAGGGAAAATAGAAAAAAAGGGGGGAGGAAAAAGTTGGAGGTTGAGAAAAAGTACAAAGTAGATCTCTTTCCCTCTTCTGGAGTGTGTAGCTTATCATTATTACATTGTGTGAGTCCGTGTTGTGTTGGAGGAAAGCCCAAATCGTTTTATCCCCACGTTTTTTTGTCTCCTTTCTTCTAAGTGATACATACGTTTCCCTCTCTCCGTCTTTATCCTGCTGTGGTGTACTCACAAAACGATGCAGTTTAAGATCAAGAGGAGATCCACAAGAGACCAAAAATAGTCGAGCTGTGGTTTCCTTCCCTCGCAATTGGATTTAGCCATGAAAAAATGAAGGTACATACACAAAGCTACCACCACTCATATTCCTTTTGTCGCTAACTAAGTGGTTAACATTTTGACGGTATCTTCGCTTGCAATCTCTACGCAATGTTGGCTACTCTTTCTCTCGCTCTCTGAACTAAAAGATATGTTCATATGTTGCAAATAAAAGAACGCATGTAATAACCAAAGACAAAAGGCAGAAGGTATCACAATTTTTTCTCGTAATGGTCTCCTCAAGTACTTTCTACTCCTCAGCTTAATGCTTAACGCCACGCTCGGTTACACAGCGAGCGTTTTGAGTACGGGGACAATTTTTTTTCTAAAAAAAATATTTTTCAAGCTCTCCGAGTGTAACACATATAAGCGCACAGGAGTGGAAAGAAAAAGTGAATAGTCTTAATAAAAATGAATCAAAAGGAGGACGAGAGGAGAAAGCGGGGAGATATTTTTTAGAGTTGAAAACTCTTTATCTTTTTATCTTTCCCTAAAGTACCATCCCTTATAAGATGCGACGGAGAAACATTATGATTATTATTCCCGCCTGCCCACGCCCAACAAAATTAGATTTTCGCTTTTTCTCTCGCTTTTTAACTTGAGCACAGATTTTTTACACATGCACACACTGGAAGATACACCGGAACTATCTGTGCTACAATTATGGACTACTTTCTTTATAGTGTGCAACTTTGTTGGGGAAGAGATGAGTTTTCACTGTCTCCTTCGTCATCTGAAGGGCATACAGTAGTTCCTGTTGCAACTGCTGGACTTGCTCCTCAGCTTTGGTAATTTTCAAGGTGCATTTTTTCCTGAGCTGCGTCATAATGCAGAACTTTGCGTAATGAGGAGTAATAATAGGTAAAAATTTGTACGAGTTTTTCAGTTTTAACGCTCTTTCTCTGTGTGTCTTTATGGCACACATGCACTTCATTCTTTACGAGCAGCATTATGATTCCAGCAAGTTTCCCGTTTTGGCTCATTTTTAAACGACAATTTCGTCGGTATTAAATACTTTGTTGGCGACTAGCATAAGTGTGCGTGTGAGAGCAAAAATGTGGTAAGTAGTCAGAAGAATAGTATGCTACAACTTATTTCGTTTGGCTTCTCCAACTGAAAAGCTTCCACTGAAGGAAGAGGACAACAGCAGAATTGTGTGAGTAATGAATACGAATTGGTGAAGTTCATTTCTTGGGTTAATGGACTTTCTCCTTGGCGCTTCCACATTTTGTGTCTCATTAATGTGGAAGAAGAGATAGTTTTATTGAGCTTTAAAGCTTCTTTAAGTGGAATTTTCCTGACCTTTGAAATGATGTGTGATAATGTTGATGCATTCTAAGAGAAGCTGTGGCTGTGTGAAAGAAAATAACGACATACATACAAAGTTGTATCATAGAGTAAGGGGATGTAAAAGCTGCAACCCCAATATGACACTAACCGTAGTGTTAGGTCAAAAATTCTTTGATTGTTTTGTCAGTATTTATTGTTAGTAGGAGTGTCAACTTTTTACTACGTTAAAATATCAGTCATCAAATTGGTCAATTTCATTTTGCCAAGTTTAATAATATGTCAATTGCAAAATGTAGATTGGATGCAATATTAAAAATTCACACACCACGTTATGCGATGAAGCTAACTAATTAAGTCAAAATGCTATACAAGTCAACTTTTTCTTTAATTTCCCTCTCCCCTACTAAATACTTAATTAGCACCTCCACCAAAATATTTTCCTTTCCACACCCGAGAAGCTCAATTCGTTCCCGTGTGTGCACCATAATATCAAGGAAGAAAACATCATTAATACACCAAAACTTTTTGTGGAACAGACACATTTTCGCACTTACTACACCTTTAGCTGAGCACAAAGGGAAAGCCGGAGCAACACAAGGTGTTGCATACACTTCTCCATCTTTCTCCATTCCCTCCACCACCTCCGCTTTGTCTTGAGATAAAGTAGGTGAGCTGACTCAAAAATGGTGTACACGTAAGGCACACCTCTCAAAGTTGAGCGAGCGGAGCAGCTTGTGCGAGTGTGTAGTTTGTAAAAAGATCAGAACAAAGTGTTGAATAATAACAGCATCAAAAGGAAAACAAGTTAAGAAAAAGGAGAAAAGTTGTTTAACGTCTCACCTCTTTTTCTTCATTCCCTTCCGCCCTCTCTACACTTTCCTTTGAAAATAGTTAATGTATGCATACAATAAACTTTTCTCACTTTTCCTGTACAGACACACCTCCACAATACATCCATAGCCTTATACATTCGCATACAAGAAGCTTTCTGCTTTTCTAGTTCCGTTTCCCTTGATTTCTTGTACTCTCAAAACTTTCTTCACTCTTTATTCCCTTTGTCAAATTGTTATGTGACGATTGTTTGTGATGAAGTTTAAAAAACAGTTAATACAAGCAGTGGAAATGAGTTGGTGGGTCTACTGCAGTGGTGGTGTGGTGTAATGCCAAAAAATGAGTGTGACATGGCAGCAGCAACCGTTTTATGTTTGCGTAATAACTAATAAGGCTTCTTTCAATTCCAGGCTACAGCGTTAGTGGAGAAAGTGGTGTGTGTATTAGGTGGGATGATGAGATGTTTTTACAATGGGGTGTCAAAGATCAATATCGCTTCCTCTTTCTACCGTTTTGTTCCAGCACAACAAGGAAAAACCTGAATGAAATGAAAAACTACATCTCACATACAACATATATTTCTGTAAGGAACGAGGGTAAAACCTGACTTGTAAAGGGGAAAGTTAAAAAGGCAGTGAGGGCTTGTGGGTGATGATGTCGTTACTTCATTTCTTCCTTTCCTTTTAAGGTTAGCAATATTAGATTTCTTAAGAAGACTCCAGGGAACGGAAGAGAAAGTCGTGTGTTACGTATGTATGGGCATGACATGACATGCATTTGCAGCCAGTTAAGTTGATACGCAGGGTGAGCACAGAAAAAAAGGGGTTAGTCTCTTTTTACCATTTTTTCGCTTTCGTTTTCACATCGTCATCATCATCGACTGTGGAGTAAAGAACACATTTTGCCTTCTCTCGGGTTGTCATCATTTGATCTCAAGTCAGTGAGCGCTGCAGTGAGCAATTTGATATGAAAAGGACTTTAGTGAGTAGGAAGAAAACCCGATCTTTTACGCAACCACGATATGTGTGTTTTGGAAAAGCATCTTCATCTCTCCAAGTGTGTTTTTCTTCCCTTTCGCGAAAACTTGTTCCCATTGTTGTTTTTACCTCGCGTATCACAACATACAAAAGAGATGCGGAGGAACGAGAGTGGGACTCGTGTGGGACATGTCATAATTAAGGAAAAATATTATTCATTTAAAACTTTCATTGGTTGTAGGCACACAAATATAAGGGCTGGGATAGCCCAGGAGAATGTAGAGCTAGCCTCTTTGTTTGAATGTGTGGCAGAGATACTAAGATCTCTGCCCTTGTTAGAAAGATAGTCG
>JAHZMW010001902.1:0-11947 GCA_027743745.1 Alloscopus bannaensis | reverse complement strand
ATTACAAACATACCGTTACCGTTCCTCCTCTCTCCCATAACTTTCTTCCTTAATATGCACACACACAAACGACTCGTGGAGAAAGTGTGTAAAAAAATATTGTTTTAAAGAGTAAGCGAGTACACTGCTCTCTCCCACAATTTTTTCCCGTTCATTTTTTGGGGGGCGGCAATAGGCTAAAAAGGAGGAAAAGATTGAATTATTGTATGGGCATAAGCGCGTATAAAAGTGGCATAAGCGTGTGTGCTTCCCTGAACATGACTCTCCGAGCTAGTCTCACTTTCACCGTTATTTTTGCTGGCAGCACTCTCCTACTTCAGCATATCATCGCACCGAGTTTGAGTGGTTAGACAGAAAAAGATGAAGTTTTCCCTTAGTTTTTATATACACACACAAAACGTGTAGCAAGTCTAAACCGCTAACAGATTCTATCCTAGAGACTTTCTCCTGCTTTCTCTCCGTAATTTATTGCCCTCGCTCAGAAAGAGTCAGTTTACTTTCTCTCTATATATACTGATGATTATATATGCATAATGTGTGTCGTTCATACATTTGCACACTAAGTAGGAGGAACACATGACAGGAGCGCAAAAAAAAGTTCATGCCGCTTCTCTCAATTCTCACTTGCACTTCGGCAGGCAAGAGAAAAAGTAGACAGAAAAAAGGCAGTTGCCGGAACACACACCGTGCTCAAAAGAAAGAGAAAGCGAGAGTGAAAGAAGGCCTATAAGCGGATTTGCCTGTGCTACATCATATCATTCGAATCAGCTTTCACAATTCTCTACAAGTGGCGTTTCTTTTTAGGACAGAATATAGTATGTGCTGTTTGTAGATACACATTTCTTCTGTTACCGTTTCATCTGAGTGTGCACACACAAACACATTCATTTTTTGGCAGTTTTTTTCTTTCAGAACTGCGTGTGCACATTGGCCAACATCCGTTTTGTCAGGAAATCAATGAATAAAATGAACTTCGCTCAGAGACATGTGGGCACTTGTATTTATGACAGAAAGAGAGAGAGACACACATCTTTTCTCTCCAGTTTTATGCTCGCATTTTTAATATTTAAACGTTGGGGGAAGTGAATGTCTTTTTTGAGAAAAAAACGACTCTATTCTAAAACTGTTGGTGTCCCATACACTATTTCAGTGTGCGAGTAAATGCTTCCGAATGCAGAGTGCTGAAAGGAATATAGTAAACGCTCACATATTACACATATACATTACATTTAATGCTCTCCGTCGTTTTTTTCAAGCCCGTCAATCTCGTTCTCAACTTGTTCCCAATGGTCATGAGAAAAGTGGTGGTATCATCATTTTCCAACTTTTTTTTACATTCAGGTCGTGAACCCGCTCCAATGGGCACACAAAACTGGTGTGGGACAGTTGGAGAAAATATTATTGGAGAAGGAAAAATATATTGTGTTGTACTAATATGGTGTATGAGAATTGAAAACTCGTTGGGCCCCTCTTTTTGCGATGTCCGAAAATAATTTTGCAATGATAGCATAATACATCATCATCAAGGAACAGTTGTGCTTTGCGTGACTATATCACTCGAAGCTTTCTCTCAGTGGGGACCGGCACAGCGTTGTGAGACGTAAATAGTCGGAAAGGCTATGACCCGGTTCGAGTGCACTTTTCTCTGTGTAACGGGTTGTGATTGTGGCTCACTTCAAGAAATATACAGTAAGAATCTCCCACATTTTCTCTCTCTTCCATATATTTATCTCTTATACTCAAAGAAATGGACTTTTAGGATTAGGATCACTAACTACAGAGGAAAAGGAGGATATCTCTATTGGAAAATGTGAAAGTTGAGCGTGAAACTTGGCCTCAGCTTCCGCAGACAAAGACTTTCTCCAACTCGATGAAGCCAGGCGATATGAAAACCTCAAAAGAAAACTTGCTCAACTCTTTTCTGCATTGTTTAACTTGAATTCAGAAGAAAAACCGCAGAATAGAGTCGCCGCAAATGTGAATAGGTATATAAAAGTACATTTTGAGAGAGAGGCGTGTGTCTGCACTTTTAAATCGACGTGGAGAAAGCTTCTCTAAAAAAAATCGTGCTCTCCAAAAAGACATTCATGACAATGTGAATATGCGGGGTCACGACTTGAGTCGACTTTGATTCTGATTACCTTTCCGCACTCAGCGTAATGGGGAGAGGCTCATCACCACCACATGACTCACATTGCAACGTGTGTCTTATACACTCACATATTTTTGGCTTAAAATACTTTCTCTCGTGGTATATGTAAGTACACAGTGCATACATTACTTCCCTGCAGGAAAAGTGTGGAAAATAAATTGTCAGAGAAAATAGGAAAATTGAGGAGAGGAAACCCCAAGAATAATAACAAGTCATCCCTACGACGTCGTCGCTTGTCCCATTTTTCTCTGTGAAACGTGTGTGCACCACAACTTGGGTGAAGCCTGGCGGAATCTAAAGTGATAAGAAGAAGACATCAAGTTCACTTACCCCGTCACAAGTGGATGATGATGGTGGCCATATTTTCTCTGAAAAAACGTGTACCACATCACCATTCTCTACTTTCTCTTTCGACATTTTGAGTAATATGGGCACACTTGTGAAAGCTGCACAATACCATCCCTCACATTTCCATGTTTTGATAAGGATGACGAAATTATCTCACAATTTCATACAACCGCAGTGATTTTCATGATAGTCTCCAACATCGATAAGTGTAGATGTGGAGAGAAATTTGGGCATTCCAGAATTTGGAATTAACACAAGAGATTCTTGTTTTCTGCTCTTTTTGCTTAGGGACAAGCCACACAAATTTAGGACAAGTCTTTGGGGGAAAAAGGGAAAGTTTTTGGACTTAATGTAGGTCAGCCTTTATTTCTGTGTATCCCTCTTAAAAACTTTTGCAAAGTGATATGTACTTGTACATCTCTACATCCGTGAGTCGGGAAACACGCGGGTGTTTCTAGATGAGCTCTGGAGTGTTGATGTTGCTTCCATCATTCCAACCAAGAAAAAGTGAACAGCTGAAAATTTTCATTGCATGCACACATAGGTACTCCACACTTTTTCTCTTCGCCATTAGTCCTACACTCCACAAAGTGTGTGTGCAATTTTTTGCAAACTCGGATGTGTATCGTTGTGAGAGCGGCAGCGGGAAAATAGTCGGCGCATCTCTTTCAAAGTATCTACAGAATACGAAATGTGGGAGTAGGAAAGAATCTCTTAAGCTGGAAAAGAAGCCAAAAACCCAGATAAAGCCCTTGTTCCAGAAACACACTCTCCCAGCTCACACCCGCTTGATCTCGCTTTCTCTCTGACTTTTCAGGCACGTCAAGACATAATTGAACTGGCGAAAAGTCCTATTTCAACTTCTTTTTTGTCAGCGACGACTTTCTCTTCACACACACCCACAACACACTTTGCAATCCGAACTGTGTGTCTTTCACCAACATGGTAAGTTGGAGCACCGTCCAAAGTAGGAACTGGGCTAAGCTCTACCGAATTCAGAAAACATCGACGAGCTCCCCACACTTTTTAACATACTCACACATACACACCTTGCCTCCACAAAATACGGAGAAAGGACTTCTTTGTATTTACCGTGTGTAAGTCTAACCTGAGAATATTAAGCAATAGTGTGACGCATATAGCTTTTATCCCTGATGCTTTCACCACACTCTACACATGTACGGAAGGACCGTAAAAATTTGCTCACTCAAGATTCCCAGCCTTGTTACGTGATTCTGGTGCGAATGTCGAGAAGAAATGGGGAAAGCGGAGGGAAAAGTGGAGAAAGTGGAAAAGGGATTTGGAGGGAGTGTGTTGTTGGTGCTCGCTTCAAAGCACTGTATAATCATCTCCGTCTGCTAATGCCTATTTTGTATGCTGTATAGCACTGACGTATATGTCTGCGTGACCCTTTTCCTCAGGTTATCCAACACGTCCCTTAGCCTCAGTTATGAAACGAGTATTACTCATCACACATCACCTTTTCTTGAGGAGGAAGCTCCGTCATTAAAAATGCATCCTATATTGCATTCCAGTCAACTCCAGAGGCTTTCATACATCACTTCAGAGAGGACAGGGGGAAAGGAATTTCGTAGGAGGGAATCTTGCCAGTAAGACGCGTCCTGAGTGAGCATAACTTTCTCCTTGTCCTTACCATTTCGAGGTTGAGTTCACTTGGCTTCAGCCTCAGCTCCTGTCATCATCATCGTCATCGTTTTTTTTGTAGGCGAGCCTTAAGGAAATTATTTCTCAAAGTGATTCACCTTCTTGTATGAGACCTAGGAAGAATGCCTTCATAATGTTTCCCATACAGTCTGCTGCTCCTGACAGCACAGCCTCGAATCTTTCAACGATTTTTTGTCAGAAAAAGGAAAACACATCAAGAGTATATGGAAGTGCATGGTATACACAGCGTTGTGTGTTCTTCTGTTTTTGTATTAAATAAGGAACGGCTGACTGACATTTAATGGGAATACTTGTGAAATAATGACGGGAGAGAAAAAAAATCGTGAGAAGCACTTACACCCACACCGCATGATGCGGTGGAGGAGGTGGTTGGGAGAGAAATTTTTTGGGGAAAATTTATCCTGAATACGGGAAGCTCAGGGACTTTCCCCGTCATCGTCTGTTTATATCTTATTAGTGTGTTTGCTAACTTGGAGGGTGGCAGGGACGACAAGTGATGATAATGATATGATCAAGTCGACAATGAATGGAGAAAGGAGATGATGTCGAGGTTGAGATACGATGCAGCCTGCGCCTCGTGTAAAACAGGAAAATTGGCGTTATAAATTTCTCGACGATGACAGATGACACGGTATTGATGTAATCTCGTAGCTACATATATTTCTCACTTCAACAAACTCGTGATGCTAATGTTAAGTTAATACTCGGATAAGTTTGGAGCATACAAGCACCCTTCATTTTATGTCTGCTTAGGATTCCACCGCATAAAAATATGTTGTGTAGCACGTTGTGTGCATCGAAATTTATAAAGACGTGAAGAGCATGGCAAAGGCTCTTTTTTGGGGCGTTTCGGCCTCTTCAAGGAAGTTTGGAAGCATGGATGACGACGGTATGTGGATGTCATATTGAATTATGCATTCAAAAGCCAATTACAGTTGTCTTCCAACTTGACAGTTGCAAGCTCGTTTGGAGATTTTGAGGGGAAAGTTGAGAAGTGAAATAGTCATCATGAGTCATTGCACAAACACACGAAGAAATGCAGACACGTGCATATTCATTCACAGTGCTTTTCCTGAAGTGAGCCGGTATTTGATGAATTGCTTGAAAAGTTGTAAAACTTTCTCCAAAATACATATTCTCACAAAAAAGTCAAGCTACGATTAATGCCGTTCATCACAAAAGTTGTGAAGGAATGACGAGTATCGGAGAAAGTCGGGGTATGCCTCCGAATTTGTCCCCGATGCTTTTTTTGTTACTTCATGAATTTTGGCACGCGAAATGACAGTGTGGATTGAGAGCAGCCACAATTGATTGTGTTGAACGCGAAAGGAATGGGAGTGGGGACAAAATGACTTGAGAGTACAGCTTCTGACTCAAACCGATATACAAACACACGAAGAAATGCAGACACGTGCATATTCATTCACAGTGCTTTTCCTGAAGTGAGCCGGTATTTGATGAATTGTTTGAAAAACTTTCTCCAAAATACATATTCTCACAAAAAAGCCAAGCTACGATTACTGCCGTTCTTCACAAAAGTTGTGAAGGAATGACGAGTATCGGAGAAAGTCGGGGTATGCCTCCGAATTTGTCCCCGATGCTTTTCTTGTTACTTCATGAATTTTGGCACGCGAAATGACAGTGTGGATTGAGAGCAGCCACAATTGATTGTGTTGAACACGAAAGGAATGGGAGTGGGGACAAAATGACTTGAGAGTACAGCTTCTGACTCAAACCGATACATAATCATAATGCGTGTGTACGGCACCATCTGCATGTGTCGTCGGGACGATGCATTCTCTGCCAATTGTACGGAGTTTACCAGACTGAAACCAAAACTCTGGGATGTGCTTTCCCCAAATTCTGTATCAGATCGGAGCGTTACAGACAGAAAGGAAGCTGTTTCTCGGAAAAAAGTTTCCCAAATGTGCTTCAGTGAGCGGCTCACATTACAAGACTCTGAGCTCATTGGGAAAGCAGTAGGATTTCATTAAATTAACAGCATCCGACAAGCTTAATTACATTTAAGTATGTAAAAGGCAGAGGAATTCAAGCAATCCTTACTAACGGCGAAAAAGAGAAAGCACGCACATTTGCAGTGAACATCGAAAACTTACAAGGGCTTTTTGGCAGCCTTTCTCCCAACAAAACTGGTAGAGTTTTGACTTTTGCGTGAACGTTTACATGTACTTCCGCATAGAAAGCTGTCAGAGTGAGAGGAACAAGCATTTTTGTGGATACACAAATTTGTACGCGTGTTTGCCTCCATTTCCTCTGCTTGAGTGGCTTCACTGGCTTTCCCCTCAAAATGTATCGGAATGCGGAGGAATGCTCGAAGCTACAGAAAAACAGGCAGAGCTGAATCGAATTAGACCCAAAAGTAGAAGTGAGCACATGTGATTATGAGCCGTATAGCTTTTTGTCCTAATTGTATGCATAGAAAAGTTTGCTGTTACATCGGAATCAATCGCAGTAGCTTCCACATTTTCCATTTCGGTGCACTCGTGATTCATCAATGCGAACCAGTATAAATTAGCAGAGATTAAACGAGTGGAATGCAGCAAATGACAAGCAATTATTTCTCCACTCGCTAACCACACACTATTTAGGAATTACATGGAGCTCATAGTTTCTCAGCAAACAAAACCCAGACAGTGATGTAAACGTAATTCAACTACAAGAGGAAAACAACACAATTATTGATTCAAACTTACGAGACACGTTTCCTATCCACCTGCGGGAGGCGTTGTCCTGAGACTTCTTTCAGGAAATTAAGATTGGTTATCTGAAAGTGAAATAAAACATTTGATTTAGATATCGGTTGCGTCAAATATATCAATAATTGTTTAGTAGGTCATTTTATACTAATTGTGCACAGCAGCACGCAGAATCAATTATCCTATAGAAGTACGACGTAATTTGCAACTTGTTGTAAATACAAACCCAATTACTTTAATAACATCGATAATAAAGCTTTTATTATTTATGTTATTTATCTACACGAATTTGGAAAACAAGAACGCATATCGATGCATGAATTTTCTCATTCTTTGTTTCAAAGTTGGTTACCTCAAATCGAATAAGCCACAAACGTGTTTTTCTGCTGTCAATAATAATTATTATAATGTTTCTCCAATGGGGTTATAAATAAGAGCTGTTGTTTTTCAGACGCTCTCGTATTGACGATGTCCTTGAAGACGCATTAGTGAATGCGGACAATGTGTATTGGCCGTGTACCGGTAGATATTGACACGGAACGCGTTAAACCATTTCAGAACTCCTGAGAATTATGCTGAAATACTTTTTAAAAATATTTTGGACAAAAATCAAGACCAACTGATGAGTTATTTGACTTTCCCTACAAGAGAGCAATTAGGCACCGCTCACATTCACACGAACAAAAATAATGGACTAATAAGCGTCCCAACGTTTCACCAATTAGTTCACTTGAACGTATTCAGAATGAGCCCGGTGCTTCAGTGCAGCAGTGTGTGATATTAGTGCAAACAATGGAGAATGCAAGTTTTTTTTGTGCTGCAGAACATCCGGTACATTGCAGCAGTACGTGCGGTCGCTTGTTGTACAACTGGAAAGAATAATTTGACGCAGCGGGGAAGACGACGATTTTCGTCGCAATTTACAATTTGCTTTAGCATTGCGAGTTGTTTCATTGAGATGGGTTAGATTAGCTGCTTTCGAATTCCGTTGAGTCCCCGTCTGCACATACACACTCGTCTCAATTTTCTCTAATTAGTGATTAGCTCCAGCTGGCTTCTGATATTCTTTCTTTGTCTCACGTCTCACTCGCAATAGGAAAATTGATGAAGATATTAAGCTGATCAACGCGGGCTGCATATAAAGTGTCTTTTTTAAAGGTGGCTTTAAAAATATTGGATTTTTTAGGTGTCCTCAGCACAGACTTGTATGTCGCGTCAGGTACGGACTGGAATTGCCTTCTAACGTTGCACCTTTTTATTTTTAATTCCTCTGGTGCCCGTGTACGTTCTCTGCTATTATAGCAGCTACATATATTTATGCTTCTATTCCGAGAGGCAACTTCGGAATAAAATACGACCATTGTGCAATCTCATCAATTACAACGAAACCGATTACCCGGAGCCTGATGCACGAACAACTTTTACCTTTAAATAGATAATAAAGACTTCGGATCTGGGTTACTGGGCTGCACAAGTTGCTAGTGTTTTAAATTTGGACGGACGGACGGACAAGGTTTAGTCCATTAAGTACTCATCGTCTCCTAATAAGGCTGGGGAATCCCAGCAGCAAAGGTAAGACATCGACGTTGTGCAATAATAAGATGGAAATTAAAATTCTGATCCGGTTCACATTCGATGGTCCACAAGGATTACGATCTCTCAGAGCAGGAATTAGAAAGTACTTAACCTAAAAATGCAGACAGCGAGTACAAAGCAAGAACACGACACTTCCCGAGCGGCTTGAACAAAGACCAAGGAGTTTCTTCGGATCTATAATAAAGGAGACTCTTACTCTTCCAGGAGAAGTCAAAGGAGCAATTCAATCCAATCACTTTTTGCCCTCGAACACATTCTTGAGCCTTGTACTTTGTAAACCTTTCTCTCCCCGTTTGCACTATATATATTTTTTTCAAACGGCATGACTTTCACCGTAGCATTTAAAGGGAGCTCCCTTGAGATGAATTCCAATTAGCTTTCTCTCTCCCCAATATAATTTCGAATGCGCCTTAATCACGAGGAGAACAAGTTGAATTAATACTAAAAAGTTTGCACACCCTCATCATTTACCTGAGGGAAACATTTGCACGAGCCATTTCGAATTCCTTGTCCAGCATGCTCACGCATTATGTCCTGGACAATGAGACGAAGGCAACTTGTGATATGAGCTGCTAATATGCTTTCTCCTCTTGTTTTATCAGTTGGAGGAGGTCACGCGGAGAAAAGTTTGTCCCTTATTTGTTCCTCTCACTTTCCCCAAGATAAAATGAAGACAGCTCTTGTTCTGACGTCAAGTACGCCTTCGTACAAATCTCAATGGAGTTGGACTACCTTGATCCTTCTCTCTACAATTTCTTGGCTATCATCCAGGAAAAATGGTTTGTTCCATAATATTATGTATTTGCTCATACACAAGCATCCTTTCACTGCGCATCATCGTCTTTGGTACATCAGGTGTACGAAACTGCAACGGAGAAAGTAAGTCATTGTCATCTGTCACATAAAGTTGGCAAACTTTTTCCAACGCTCATTTACTCCGTATACTTTTGGCGTGGCAAGTGGTCGCCTGTGTAAATGCCTGGATAAAAATATCTGGATCTGCGGAAGAGTTTTGGAGACAACTTCACAAAAAAGGAGTGAGTGACAGCGACTTTCACTTGGTGTACTTAACGACTTCATGTCTCTCCCCGTGCAGCTGGGCACGCTCTTAATTTTTACAACCTGTACAGATGACTACCCTATTTTTGGTGCGGAGAAAAGCCACCTGTCAAATTCAGAGTGAAGTCGGCTTTCCCCCAAAAACAGTGTACTAGCTGACGTAGTAAGGGTAAATGTAGAAACTTTTTAATTTCTCAGAAAAGAGCTGTGGATTGTTCTTATCATTACGGTGGATTATAAGTATACTAGTATACTTATAATCTTCCTTGATTGAATATCATTATGACTCTTCAGGATTTTTATACACTTGCCACAATTCTGCTGCGATCAAGGATGTCTCTATTGATCTGTACAAACTCGAAGCACAACTTGAATTTCGGAATTTTCTGTTTTACCAAGATACGGTGCACAATTTACAAAAAGAATATAACTCGTAATGACATGAAAGCCACATCATCTGTCGCCTTTGGTTTGAACCACTCCAAAAATACACAGGGAAAGCACGCACGCTTTCACCAAATCCAAAATAATATGTGATGGCAATGCACTGTAAATTGTACTGAGGGAAAGCAGCTCTCTTTCATCCTCTCAGAGTAATCCTTCCATTATTGTTGTAGCGTAAAAGCGTATTTATAACCAGAATCGCTGCGCATTATACTTTTTGTGGGTTGTGTGTGTGAGCATAATAAAAGAGAGGAGTGTCGCATTCGATATTATTTGGAGAAAGTGCTGTACACACATTACAACACCACACGATTCCATCAATAAATAAAAAGGATCTCAAGCTTTGATCAGGTACTCTCTCACACAGCACCGAGTATTATATATCCGGTTAAAATGGATCTTTTACTCACAAAAAAGAGAAAAAAGGAAAAGTGCATAACCTTTTTAAGAAAATCGGATTTTTTTCTCAGGATCTCTTTCTCCGGATCCATATGATTTTTAAACTCGACGATTTAGATCAATCTCTCTTCTTTTGAACATAAAGATTACCTTACGCTTCCTTGAAAAGAATTGAAGAGACGGATGTTCACACAGAAAATATACGGAGGCACACAGATGAATGGAGTGCACACCAAATACCTCCTACCTTACATTTGACGTGCATTAAAGAGAAGAGAAAGTGGAAGCTTTCTCTTTTCAAACGGAGAGATGGAGTTTCTTTCGGAGGAAAGTAGAAAGAAATGTAATGATGGCCCAAATTCTAGCCTGGTTTCAACTCAGATCATAAAGCCTTCAGTGTTATGGAGTTTGTGCTAAAAAAAGCAGAGAGAAAGTGAAAGCGTCTCTCAAGACGATGTACAGCGAGCGATTCGTCACAAACTTATCATTTCCCAGCAGCATTGCAGCGAAATGTAGTTGTCAAAAGAATCCACCTTTTTTAATGGAAATGTTTCATTTTCTGGATTTACTCTCTTTTCTTCGACTTAGACACTTTTCCCTCGTCTTTTCTTCTTGAGCTCACTCTGTGGGAACTTTTTCTGGCGGCCTGGTTGATTACGGGTTGCGAAAAAAAATGGTTCGCCTCTTCTCGCTCTTCGTTTCCTGTCTGTCACCGTGTGACTGAAAAAGAAAAACGAATTTTGAACACCAAAATTTCCCGTCGCTGGGCATTACTCAAGGAAGACGAGAAATGAAAGTGAATTTAGATGTTTATCAGGTAAAAAGAAGCTTTCAAAAAAGCGGAATATGCCACACAGACACGACGATGGATTTGATTACGAACCTTCTTCCAGAGCTGTGCGTATCTTCAAGGATTTACGAAATCCGCTTTTCTATATTATGCATCTCTCTGTGTGGTGTATAGCGTATAATCTTTGTTAAAAATTCTAATAAATCATCTCCCAATCTCCTTACAGGCACAAAAAAAACAAGTTCACTTTAACGTGCACAGAGACGGAGGGCGAAAACATATCCTGCTCTTATTTTCATCCGTAATAAAATTATTATTGCATTAAAACTCTACTTTCTCGTCGCCTCCAGCTATGGAAAGAAGACACCAACCGAACACTAGTCGTCTGGATATCTAATATGTTTATGGTATGGGAAGCGAGTAGTTCAAGTATGAAATATATACATTAGAGAAAAGGGACTTTGCTCTGTGATTTATCACGAGAATCCTGTTCCTGTGCCTCCTCTCCCGTAAAAATAAAATATTATGTTGTCTCTTATGGGAAAAATGCTTTGGTTTCCGCTTCTCTCTAAAAAAGGCTCGCCTTGGGTCATCGAAGTGTCTAGAAAATCGAGAAAAGAGGGCAAAAGGTTTGTATTTAGTTAGTATAATAAACTTTATTTGTGTCTTTAAGAGTATCAGTCAATATGAACAATCATACTTGTAGGCTGGTTTTCATACTCTAAGGCAAAGATAAATTAACAATCATTTCGATGA
>JAHZMW010001901.1:0-17591 GCA_027743745.1 Alloscopus bannaensis | reverse complement strand
AGATTAGATTTTTGAGGAAGTGTGGGGTCAAATGGATTGCTAAAATCTGGAAGCGTACAGCTACTCCACAGGAGCAGGTGGATGCACATACATCGATTATACGTGTGCAATCACTTCAAATATATAATTAAACGGACTAATCAAAATAATGGAAAGTAGGAATGAAACGAACAAAGCTCAAATATAAATGTAAATGCAATTATAATTTTAATAATGGTAATACAATTAAGAATTTTAGATTTGTGCTCTCAAACATGACTTTGGAACAAATATTTGTAGTCCTAGTGTGCACCCCCTTGTGAGGGTTGACAATTCTGAAATATTTCGACAAAAAAATTATAATAAAATGGCCGGGTAGCAATGTTTGACATGTATAAAAAATTTTCTGTCTCACCGCCGCTTCCATCCAGTCAGAAACTGCGCTTTGCAAGCACTTCACATAATTATTGTACGACTCGCAGTATTTCTCGCTCATGTCCAGCTTTGCACCTGCACCGAAAGTCACAATTGTTGTAAAAATCGCTCAAATTTTGAATAAATCGTGAAAATCCAATTCACCAAATTCAGCAGTGCAATCCGCAGTGATGAGCATAGCAAACTCGTGCGCCTCCTGAGGGATGTACTTGTCCAGGAATTTTTGCGAGCTGGAGTTTGTCACGTGGCCTTCTGCATCCAACTGCAATACATGTTTCAGATTTAATAACTTTTTCGGCATTCGGTTTTTAAATCCTTTAGGTTTTCGATTCTTACCATATCAATTTTGAAAAGCGTACATCTGACAACGCACTGTCGGAAAAAAATGTTTTTTTCATGAGACATGTTGAATTTACTTTTAAAAAAATATTTTTTCATTATTTCTCCAAATTACCCCCATCATCCTCTCCATCTCATCCTTCGGAGCTCCGGAGTTCGTTAAGTTCGTCTTTATTTCCTTGGAACATTTACCGAAAGCCTTCAAAACCCTCTTGGCAATTCTCGCTGCCGTTTTTTTGCAGTTTGTGAGGTCAAACTTGGGCTGAGCAACGCTCTATTACAGAGATTTTTTTAAACCATAATATATTTGCAGTTTGACCACCTTTGAATTACATATCTATTATATTATTTATTTTACCGTGGATTCTTCCCCTTCAGCGACAACGACACAGACCCACAATATTGCAACTGTGGCAAGGGCCACTCCCAGGCGCACTTGACTCACTGATAACTTCATGATTGTCACAAAAATTTAAGGTCTTTCCCAGACACCCTGAACTACTGCAGGACGAGTGGACAGCAGAAAACCGTTTTCTAAAGTAAAGTTTACCTTTGCTTCGATTAAAGTTGTAGCACTCTTGGCTTCATTTCCGGTCGATTTAATATTACTCGTGGTACTTGTTCTCAAAAAATGTATTTTTTGTTTCAGTTTTAGAACAAGGTTTGCGTCACCACTCCTGCAGTTGACACGCGATCAGCGTGGGTTCAGATTAAAATATGACTGACCAAGTTCGTGTGATGAACAATTAAAAATTCAAGTACATGTTTTAATTTTTAATACATATTCGACCGATTAAAACAACTACGCATATTCTAGATATATGGTAATTATCAACTGGAGAGCAACGTCATGCTGCTCATAACGAGGTTTGCATGATGGTCATTAAATGTTGACAGTTGGTACATTTTCAAATTTAATCTACTTCCAAATGTTTCGATAGCTAAAAATTTTGTATTATCGATCTCTAAAGTCTGAAATGAATGGCGAATGACAACATACAATGAACTTTAGACCTTGTAATTCTGCCCACAATTTTTTTTTCATAGTTTAGTACATAAATCTTTTTTTCACGGGTGCACAAACCACATTAAGTATGTCATTAACTGGAAAATATTAATCAATCCACAACTGATCACTAGTTGATAAAATAACCTGATCTGGGTATCATGAGCACAAAATCAAATTTCAATGAAGTTGTGACGACGAGAAGTTTATAAAAAGTACCACATCAAAATGACGTAATGTCATTATAAAAATAAAACTAAAATAACAGAATTGTTTTCATAACACTTGGTCCATGCCTATATATATTTTTCACGAAATCAACTTTGTAGCTTGGTATTGACGTTGTTTAGACGTTCATGACCTAAACAGTGTCAAATATTGTTATAGACATTCAAGCTGTCGACATCAGGTTTGACACAAGTTTTCATTCTGATTTTCATTCAAGCTTCCACACGGTGTAGAGTAGTATCCAAAGTATCATGGGTCCGTGTGTGAGAGCTGGTGTCACGAGGACGCATGCAGTGAATGCGGCATCTCCCTGGCCCGGCACCACACGGAGTTGAGCCACTGAACGGAGAGTGTGCTTCGCGAAGAGCTTCCTGTCTCTGTCCAGCATCCAGTCTCAAAGCATCAAATGAGAACGAAGCAAAGTAAGCTTTGAATGGTTTACAAGCCCCTGGCACTCTTTCGCTTTGAATCCGACATCCCCACTTCTCGCTACTCGTCCTTCTGCTTTCGCTCTCGTGCTCACAACTTTGTGCTTGTAATGTGAATCTCTACGATGAGTATGTTACGAATTATATTTTGAAATGCTTATATGCACCAAATTTTCTGATATATAATCAATATGATGTTAAAACACCTGATTGAAATGTTCTGAGAATTGTATTTTGGTATGAAGGAATTTAACGAGTAACGTATGCACTGACAAAACACTGAAGTGATTGCGCTGTAACTATTTTAGCAACAAAGTTCAATAAAGTTGTTGGGATATAAACTTGATAACCACGAGTTGAACCCCTATTTTTAGATGAAACACCTGAAAAATCCCAACTTATCGCTTACACTCTGATGCAAAAATGTAAAGAAGACTTTGAATGGTTAATAACACATAATGGAAACGGACAGGTTTTAAAATGTTGCACTCAACACAGCTTGATTAGCACTAAACTCAGAAAATGTCATATTTTGTTTTGTATAATTTACAAAACTAAGATATAAAACCTAAGTGCCCTAAGCTTTGCTGTCAGAGTTTGTACACTTGACTTGTAAACAAGGGAGTGACAATAAACCAGACATACTTGAAGTCAGAATAAAAATCGGTTGTTTCTCACTTCTTCAGTATCAGTTTCGTGTTGGCAGTCGAGAAATCACTGAACTACACAATTGAGCAATTACTAAATTTTTGAAGGTAGCAACATGAAATTGAATACAGCCACCGTGCTCCTTGCTGGGACCGTTCTCAGCGTTTTTCTCACTTGTGCAGCTGGTCAGCAACTTGTTAACTTCAAGTTATCTGCGAGGTGAGCCCAGCAATTTACAATTTTTAAAATGTATTTTTAAATTGATCTTAATTGGGTTCATGTAGAAATCTGCCAGACAAAGACAAGTCGGAAAGGCAAGGCTCCGTGCACGATTCGTAAGTCACCTCTAATAAATATGATACATAATTTTCCTCCAAGAAATTACTTCATTCGTATTGTTCCTTCTTCAGGAGACCAGATGCATTTGCCGTTCTCAGCGGAGAATTCATTTCCGACCGGACCAGCACCTTGGATGACAACTCGAATCCCGATTGGCCAGAAGTCTTCCCAGTGATTAGCCGCCCGGGTCAAGTCCAGGCAAGATGAAATTGAAAAAAAAAAACAACAATATAATACAAAACTGGAAATAATGGATTCATTATTTGACATTTTTATTTATTGTATTTATATTGCAGAAAATTACGGTGGAGGTGAGAGACAACGATCCTTTGAGCCCAGACGATGTAAGCATTGTGCTATGCAAATAGAGACAGTACAAAAAATTATATTGTTATCATTAGCTGAAAATTTTATTCGTATTTTTATGTAGCACATTGGCTGGGTGGACTTCTTGGTGAGCGACATCGCCGACGTGGAACAATTCGCGACAGAAATTCTCGAGGGACCCGAATATCGCGGAATTTTGTTGGTGACTAGAGTTCCATAAAAAGGCGTCACCCCGACAATCAAAGCTCATTGAATATTAATTTCCAATGTTCTGAACTGTGAAATGCAATGAATTGACAAGTGGCTTATCAATAAACTCAACTTGAACGTCTCTGGTTTTCCACGTGCTTATCATTGTAATAATAATCAGGCATGTTGCATCAATCACAATATTATTTTAAGTTGCGTTGTTAAATTGCAAAAAAAAATGTTTCCGAGACTTGGTTAGGCATTTTTCCGATTTTTCGTTTCTATTAAACTTTCCTGTTTCAAATGAATAAATAGGAAATGATAGGTTTTAGGAAAAGATTTATT
Source organism: Alloscopus bannaensis (assembly GCA_027743745.1). Classification (NCBI taxonomy): domain Eukaryota; kingdom Metazoa; phylum Arthropoda; class Collembola; order Entomobryomorpha; family Entomobryidae; genus Alloscopus; species Alloscopus bannaensis. Next base: position 13,328 of record JAHZMW010001901.1, on the reverse strand, counting down.
TCTAAGGAACATGAATGCATTATCAAAGATGTGTGCGTTTTATATGAACAATTATAATTGCTAAATGTTGGGAAATTGACTTTGATTATAATATATTTGTTTCAATAGGAAATACATGTAAATATTTGAGTTTGAGACACCCTTTGTTTTCAACAAACCTACTTTGGGTAAAAGCCTTCAGAGTATTTATTATTCAACTGTAGGTACACCATGGTTAGCTCCAAAGCTAATGAGTGTTGTTACCTTTAGTCACCAAATGAGTGTGTACTGTAGTCAAAAATAAATCCTGTTCAAAGCAGGCATGTTAATGGGAAAAATAGGTAGCAATTTTTTCCGTTTTCCCCAAAAGTAAATGCCGGAAAAAATCAAGCCCAAAGTGGAAAAAATCAAAATGGCAGAAAATAATTTAATTATTTTATACAAAATGCTTTCAATTAATCGAATGCTGTTTGGTTTACAGTGTTTTGCTTTAAAAACAAAGTCTAGAGACACTTAATAATAATGATACACAAATAATGACTTAATTACATCTTAAACCACATTATGTTTCGCGTTTATGCAGTGTTTAATTTTTCCTTTTTCCCGTTTATTTCCTCTTTCCATTTGTTCCACTTTTGAAGGAGACTGGGAAATTTAACATGTTTGGTTCCGAGTCCTGATAAAAACCTTTTTTTTACATATGCTTATCATTTTGCAAGATTATCTTAAGTTCAATAGCTGGAGAACTTGTCTCCGCAATTTGGTCATGCTTTGAAGGCACCTCTTCACCAAGAGCCAGGCCTCCATGATAACCACAAACCGGCACCACCGCTCCGCTCCAAATACCACAATCGCCAAGAACAAACCCCCGCTCAGCAATACAAACAAAATCGCAATATTTCCAGACATCGAAGGCGCCTTAGGATCCTCTGAGGTTGACTCGAATTCCCCCTTTTTTCGCTTTGCGGTGGCGCCACGACTCAAAAGTTTGTTCCAATGGTGCAAAATCCCAGACAAATGAATCAACTCTAAACGACGATATTTACACCGACCCTGTCACATAGTTGTACGCCAATGACGTCAACTCTTGAGGTTGAGCAATGATCACATAAATTTCTGGAGAAGCTGGAACCCTTCCCCAAGCAGCCAATGGCTCCACACTTGTCTCTCTCACCCAGGGGTGGAAGTGTTGCAATTTGCCCCCAAAGTTTTCCACCTCTGATGGAAATAAAATTACGGATATTTCATGATTCCAAGGTTTCGTCTGGAGGACAAATTCCTCTCGTCGGAGTCGCGTGCAAAAATGTTGTCTGCCGGTAGGAATGTCGCCAGGGAACAGGAGATTCGAAGAGCAATTCCTGATGGAACGAAGTAGCTTTCCGGGAATTATTCCGACTTCCGGACGCAGCTCAACGAAAGGGCGAGTAAGTCTGTTGAACTCCCAAGGGCGACTTTGGCGTGCTACCATGAGCTCCCTTGGAAGTCCGAGTCGGACACTTCGAAGGATCATTGGTTGGCGATTCTTCTGAAGATTGAAGGTGAGATTCTAGAATGTTGTCAAGGTGATCAAGCTTTTGGGAGGAAGTGGGGCCAATAAGTCGTCGAGATTGGTGAGGCCTTCTAAGTTTGTGCCGTCGATTTTAATTGGTGCTGGGGCAACTTGCAAGATGTCAGCATCCTTTTTCCTGTTGTCTTGGAGATTTTGGAAAAAGCCATTAAAATTGACGGCGGAGGCGCCCAGATACAATAAACTGGTAAGGTAAACAATCATGGCAAATTTGATCAAGAAAAGCTTGAGTTCAACAGAAATTTATGGACTGGAGCTTTAAATTCGACTAAATTGTTCTGGCGACGCATATGAAGTTTAAGTGTAAGTTGTTATGGTTTCATGCTAATTAATTACAACCGCTTCTTTCTTCCTGTTTCCAATTGTTTAATTCAATTAGCAACACGGATTTCCTGGTTTTGTTTTTAGCTTCCGTGCTCAAAACAAAGTTAGGTGTGGATTTTCAAAGGGTAATTAACTTGACAGGGATGAAGCAACTACGTTTTGTAATATTCCACATTTTAAGTAATTAAATTTTAGTTACTACATAACATACTTTCCTAATTTGCTAAAAGTACCTAACACCACAGCTTGTCATGTTTCTAAGTATGAAATATATATGCGTTTATCTGATTGACGACTTACATCAAGCACCAGACATGGGCAGTTTGCCTTCCACTCATTCATCATACATAACTCTAACCTTAGCACTCCGGGAAAATGAAATCTTATTACCTATGTCATTACTCACAAATTCTAAAAATTAGTTGCAAAATCGGTGTACATAATGCCTCCGAAATTTTACTATCTTTCCTATATTTCGTCTCACCAAAAAAGCAGGCGCTCCGGATAACCACTAATCTGCAATACCGCTCTGCCACAAATACAAAAATCGACACAATACAAAAACAAATACAAAAGTGGAACATATTCAATTTTTTAATTGAGGCCTCCAATCGATGAATTTTGCAATGGAAAAATTGCAAGAAATAAGAGCAAATCTAAGGGGTCACCATGACAATCCCGATGAGTCCCCAAGCAGGGTCTTCGTACGACAAAGTGAGCTCACGTATCGCAAATCTCTCGTTTTCCTCGAGGTTCGGCAGCTCACAAAAACAAGAGATTTGAAATCGGAATTCAGGGTCACCGGAAAATGGTCGCCTAATCCACTATGAAACGGTTCCAGGTCGACCAAAATGCTCACTTCATAAGCCATGGGTTTGGGACAATGTGAACTATTCCCGCCGGACAGAGCTTGTCTCACCAAACGAGCATGAATTGAGTGAAACGTGTCCTCCAAATTTTCGAAGGTTAGTAAACGCTTGATTTGAAACCAAGTGTCCTTGTCGCATCTCGTAAGTTCCCTGACCAACGTTCTGATTGCTGAGTCGACGGAGTCCAACGGTTGGAATATAGTTATACGCTATTGACTCCAAATCCTGGGGTGGGGCAATGATCACATAAATTTCTGGCGAAATTGGCACCCTTCCCCAAGAAGCCAGTGGTTCCACACTTGTCTTGCTTACCCAAGCGTGGAAGTGTTGCAATTTGCCCCCAAAGCTTTGAACCTCTGACGGAAATAAAACGACGGCTATTTCATGATTCCAGGGTCTTGTCTGGAGGAAAAACTCCTCTCTTTGGAGTCTCGTGCAGAAATGCTGTCTGCCGCTCGGAATGTCGCCAGGAAACAGCAGATTGGCGAACAATTACGGAGGGATCTAAGTTGATTCCCAGGAATTATTTTGACTTCCGGCCGCAGCTCAGAGAAAGGGCGAGTGAGTCTCTGGAACTCCCAAGGATGACTTTGGCGAGTGGCATTGAGTTTCCGGGTGATTCCAAGGCGTACACTTCGCAGCATGAGAGGTTGGCGGAGTTTGTGGAAATTGAAGTCGAGATTGCTGAACATGGTTAGGATGACCAAACTTTTGGGAGGGAGTGGAGAGAGTAAGGAACTCAGGTTGGTGAGGCTTTCTAATTTGTTGCCGTTGATTTGGATTGGGGCTGGGGCAACTTGCAAAATGTCGTCGTTCTCGTTCCTGTTTTCTTGGAGGTTTTGGAAGAAGTCTTTCAAGTTGAAAGCGGAGGTGGTGACAAAAAAAGCAAGTAGAGCAACAATCATGATGATTTGTTTAAATAAACTGGAATCTAGCTAAACAATGAAATATTCTCGAATTCAGAGTCGGAGCAGTTTAAATCGGTGTTGGTTTTTTTACTAAACGATGATTGAAAAAGTTATTAGGTACCGTTAAGTGGAAATGTAATCAAGTTTAGTCGTTTTATTAAGCATTCAAAAAACAAAATTTACAGGCATGCTTAGAATATATGTTGGATCGCATGCCAAAATGCCAACCAGTTGTCACATGTTGAATTATCTGTTTATCAAATCAAAAACTTTTTTCCGAGTCAATATCTGTGGTATGTGAGAATAGAATTTTTTCTTTGTTGGAAACTCGTATACCGAAAAAACTGGCAAACCTAAATGATCCCAGTCATTTTTCAATGCGTTACCAAAGTCTTCAAAACTGTGGTTGCTTTTAAACATTTTTTCCAAACACATAAATTTTCGTATCAATGCCACGTCTTTTTCAGTAAGCACAAAGCTATTATTCAAATATAATGACATTCCATGCGAGGTGAACTTTGGAGCTCTAGCTTGGAATCTGAGACGCTAATCGATGTAATTGGTTACCACCGGTCATAATTTAATGAAAATTGCTAACCAAACTAATTGATGCAAATGTGAGTATACTGCTTGTCTTAAAGACATGCACGGATTTTGATAGGTGGATATTATTTCACCTTAAATACAATAGAAACACGATGCTGAATCTAAACTACTCATTTCAAATATCGATTTGTCACATTAGGTCATATATTTGTAACTCATAATATGAACCTATTTCCCAGTTTCGGTCGTCAAGCAAAATCAATTAACGCTGTCTGCAAACCAAAGCATAAGAGCCTGATTTAATTTAAAATCTACATAATACGTAGGATTTTGTTATTTTGATAAACATTACTGCGGCGTTCACTCCACTACTTTTAAAAGCAGTCACGCAGTGCTTCACTCAGGAGTAAGCTCTCCAAAAATAATAATTAATTCAAATATCATGAAACCCAAGCTTTATATTCCAGTATACAAATTGGTCTAATTCGTGAGTTGTGTTTGCATTTGGCCTAAAGGGTGGCACGGGTTTTTGCTGAAGGATTTGACCCGGTTTTTCGCCGTGTTTTAGTGTTCATTCGATTTTCCAATATCTTGGAGACCCCATAAGGCACTGAATTGGCACTTATTTAAAAATGTTTTAAGGTGTATTATTCCATCGTTAATTTGTCAGTTGTAGTTGGTTTTGCTATATGTGCATTTATACGAAACTTTTTTTACTCCTGTTTTTTGCTGCCGAATCAATGAGCAAATATTAGCCAATAGAAACCGAAGGTTTTCACGATCATTCATTCGTTACACGCGACTGCAATGCTAGCAGCAATTTTTGCAGCAAGTATTAGCAAAACTTATTCTGGTCTTTGCTCAAGAAAATCATTCCACTTCCATCAACAATTGTTTAACTATACAACGTTTATTCCAGTTCAATACGCCGCGATTCTCTTTAATAGGGTATATCCGCCACTACATTTTTTGACCTGGATGACAATCCTAAAAAAATCATAGGAAGTAGTATTTAACAGTTAATAAATGAGTAAGGTCAAAACTTGTAACAATTATCGGTGTGGTAATTCTCACCGATTTTTCAGCCCAGTCAGCCACCGTGGATTGCAAGCACCTCACAAAATTATTGTACGACTCACAGTACTCCTCACTCATGTCCAGTTTCTTGCCTACACAATGTCGCAAGCAAATCTCCATTTTGTACATTACATTTGAAAAATCTAATAATAAAAAACCCATTTTCTTACCGTATTCCGTACTGCAGGATGCGGTAAGCGCGAGCGTAAACTCGTGAGCTTCTTGTGGGATATACTTGTCGAGAAATTTTTGCGAGCTTTCTGGTGTCACCTTGCCGTGCTCATCTAACTGAAAACCGATTTACACATACGCAATTCTGTAGAATTGCACTTTGAATTTGTGACTTACCAATTCAAGCTTGAAGAGAGTACACCGGACGACGCACTGAAACAAAAATATTTCTTAAAAATTTACTTATTATTTTGGATTGTTAAATAGGAACTAACTACTTGTTTAGTTAAGTTTACCCCAAGCTTCTTTTCAAACTCATCCTTGGGAGCTCGAATCTCCGTCAAATTGGCTTTCATCTCTTTCGTGCAAGTTCCAAACGCTTTGAGAACCCACTTTGCAATTCTGGCCACGGTCTTTTTGCAGTCGGCGAGCACGAATTTTGGCAATTCATCCTGAAGTATGTCAAAATGGAGTTTTTCAATTTTCTGATTCAGATTTCTACGAACATTATGAGAACATATTTTAGTTTTTACAGTTGAAGGTTTTTCCTCAGCGACGACACAAATCCATAAAGTTGTGAATGCCACTCCCAAAGTGAGTGTTTGCACCAATAAATTCATTTCTTAAACCTTGGAAAAAGTTGTGGAGTAAAGGACTTCTATTCCACATGAAAGCTGCTGGAAGTGTGTGCATCATAAATCATATTTTAGGAGCAACTTATCCCCGTTTCCGGTCACAGCGATTTAATTACTCAGAGCAAAAATTATTGCTTTAGCATACAATTTATTCCAACAAGGTCCATGCTTCGTGCAACCACACATTTAGCCATCCATTAAACTGGTCATTAAGGAATAAATAAGTTTAGGAAGGAAAGATGTCTACTGCTCGAGACTCGAGTGTAATTTAATATCAATTGTAATTTAAAAAATTGTACATGACTTTGTTACACAAAACGAATCCAATACATTGAAATGCTACTGCGATTATTATTATGAACTATTAATGATAATTGCAAATCTCCCTTTCAAAACTAGTTGCCACATCCCGTCAGGGATGTTAACGGGAAAAATAGGTAGTCGAATTTTGCCGGTATTAACTGGTTAAATAGAAGTTAAGGGACAATGAATTTTATTATCGAGTTGAATCTATTAAACCCCCTCAAAATGTATTTTACCGGTTTTATTCCCCTCTATTTAAAAATGTGGATTTTCAACATCTCTGTTTAAAAATCATGGAAATCATGTAAAAAATAAAGGATTATCTGACAGATGCACTATGCTTGAATGTTGCGTGTTTCGCAGGTTGAACTCTTCCAAATTATATCTCAGTTGGTGTTTAAAATGAGACTATGTAAAGCTCACTGTTTAATTACTGGTTGCTGGTGGTTACATCTAAAAATGCACGGAGTGAAATCGCACAAACTCTCTCTTTAAAAAGTGCCAGTCCACGTAACCGATTTATATAAAAATTCGAAGAATTGGCATTGGATTGTGCAACAGTATGTGTTTAAGGAAAAATCTAATACAAAATCTCGTGCCACAGTTACCGACTAGTGCTTCAAATACACAAAAATATTTTATCAGTCAATAATATTCCCAATCAACTTGTTATAATGTTACTGTTTCAGGCCATGTGCCTTTTCACTCGTTGATTGGTTTAGGTTTTCAGATTTATGGTCAGAAAGCATTATACGATTCGTTTATAAAATTGGTATATATTTAACTACATAATTAATACGAAAAGCTCTTTTCAAAGCGGCAAGCTCTTTCAGGGCCAGAGAGACCGCCGACAAATTCATTACATAATTCATGCCTTACCTGTCTCCTGGCATGCAAAATTTCAATTGCGCATTTTGCAAGAAAGCGAGTGAAGAAGAGAGTAATTGCATATTTATTCGAAACTACGGACAGTAAAAGCGCACCTTACATTTTACGTTGCAAAACTTAACCTATAAATGTCTAACTAGAGACAAGCAAAGAAAATTTTGAATTCATCACCAATCGACAAAAGACCATACTACAAACTCTGATCAATAATCCACTCTTTTCTATTAACACTAGAATCAGCGTTGGTTTGCAAACATTTACTAATATAAGTGTTAGACCTGTTTATAGTGCGTTCATTCTATTCTTTAGGTATTTTCTCCCGTATTCAATTGCGGGCTTCACTAACTATATTGATACATATTTTGCGTCATAATGCCAATATTCAAAATGCAATACATAATTTAATTTAATTTATAATATTGACAGTTTGCAATTTTTATCTAACAATAAACTTCAGTAAAAGTAACTGTATTGTTCGGACGCTTTAGCTACCATTCTGTTCGTAATTGTGCAAATTTCAATGAATTTCCATCAAGATAACGGACTGAAATCGCATGAACTCTATAAAATGAAAAGCGTTTGAATATATATGCGATAGTATGGCACTTGAGGAAGCATCAAGAACAAAACACCTATATTTTATTTACGCATTTAAATGTGATATACGTTTCTGAATTCACTGGCTTAAAGCCTATGGAGTTGTTCTAAATTAAATAAACCACTGCTAAAAATTAGAAATGCGCTTTTATCTTATAAACAAGCATTTTTTGTTGCTGTCGGTCTAATAAGCGGAGTGACGTTTGCATCTTGACTTTTGCGGACCGTGTTGTCAGTAAATGATGAAACCTTTTACGTGATCTACCTACCCAGCTTTGAACAATTGGGTTACGACAAATCACGGCGTTCCGGTAAGGAGCAACAAGTCAACACCTCGGCAAATGCAAAATAGCTGAAAAATCAAAGGAGTGTTTTCATCGATGAAGTTGTTCATTCCAAACTGAATTTTGCAAGGACAGCACGATTTCAAAAATCGCGTCGCCAGGTTCGAGTTCTTGCTTCGGCGCAGATTTCTAAGCATGGCCTTCGAGCTTCGATGAACATCTGCGGGAAAAGTGTATCCAACAAGAACAACCATTGTCACCTCGACAAATGCCGCGCAGAAGAAGAGATTGAGCAAAACCGGAAGTAAGGACGAACTCCGGACAAGGACCAAGAATGACATCAGCTCAGCAACCCCTGCTGTCAGCAATGTGATAAGCAACGTGCTGCCCATACTCGCATTATATGTGTCCACAATCAGGCGAATCGATCGGAGAAGGGGAAAGATGTCCGACTGCGACATAAAGTGACTTTTGAGGAACGACCCACACCTGTATCCAAAACCCGTAAAACGTAAATACGCCACTGATGTTATAAAAGGGAAGGAAAATTAATGCCAAATAAGACTACCCAAGTCGAGATTGTAATTCGTTGATGCAAGTTGGTGGAATAACAATGCTGACCAAACTCCGATGCCCAGAAGCCGGGACAATGGCCCACCAAATGTAGTTCATGACGCCAGAAATCATTCTGAGGCCTACATCGACCGTTGTTGTCGTCGGCTTGGGTGCCAATACGAAAAAAGGTAGCACCACGTTCAACGAACTAGATGGCTTAAAGACAGCCATCACACTCATCCCAAGAGGGAAACCGTAATGCGCCAAGATGTCTGTGAGGATGCAAATCCATTTCGCATATTTTGCTTTTCCTTTGAGTCGGGTGGTGCCCCATTTTGTTCGCGTCTCTAGTTCAATCAAACCATTGTACAATCGAGCGATCTCCTTCGGATACTTGCCCCATAGCCAGTAGCAATTTGTAGCTGTCAAGCCAGTCATAATTAAGAAGATGCACTCCACGATTCCCACGATTCCCAAACTTTTATCTTTATGGCTTTTCCACAAGTAGACAGCATGGCTCAGTATGACGAAGATGGTCAAGTAGGCGGTGCGCACAGAAAACTTAGCCGCTGACTGTTTATACTTGACCTCACGGGTTTGCCCATTTTCCAAACAATAAAATACATTACCGAAAAGTTTTGGTGGAGTTTTATCCGCTGCCAGAAACCTATCCAGAAGACCGTGTTCAGTCAGCATTTTGAACGCAGTGAAATAGTCCATCCATTTTGTTGGTGTGGTCTGGTTTAGGTCTGACTATTTTTGGTTAGCAGGCGTTCTACCGCCTGCTTATTAATTTGCTATGTATTTAACTCTAGCTCAAGTTCTGAAGCGTCCGAAAATTTGGTCGATAAATACCAGAATTTGCTTTGAGCATCCGACGTACAATAGTGTATAGAACGCACAATTAATTTAGAAACTCCGCAATACACATGAAAACATTCTTTCAAGTCAATTTTAGGTTCAGAGAAACCGTTGATCATTCATTCAGGTATTACAAATTTATTTGTAAAACCCTAAGCCGGTATGCGAAATTGTCATTGCATATTTTGCGAGCAGGGGAACGAATGACTAATTGCGTATTCAGTAGAACATTTTAAGTTGAAGTTGTTGGACATTGGAATATATGAGGAGTAAAATCCTAATAATTGATGCCGCGCGCAAACCTGGTGTGACAGAGCGAACCGGCTGGGAACCGGAATGTGTGCTCCTTGTTTGCTAAATCGTAATGAATGCCCAAACTCGCATTATTTCATTGCCATTATCAATAAAAAATGTAATAAACTTCAGGACACGTTCTGAAGAGTGAGTTCGATATTTTGATAGATATATATAAATTTTTTTGGGTATCCGGCAAAGAAGAGTGAGTAAAACAGAATGAATTTAGAAGCTTTGTAATAAATACAAAATGAACTAGAAAATATAATGTTGGACATTGGAAAAGTAGTAAAAAACAATGTTTATACTTTACGCCACAAACTATGTATGAAAAAGCAAACGGGATTGGAACGGGAATATGTGCTCTTTGTAAGCTAATCCTTAATGAATATTTAGACTTCCATCAATTAATTGGCATGGATAAACAGCAAACCAAATTTTCCGTTTTCCCAATACGTCTAGCTAGAAAAGAGCCGCAAAGCAATGAAACTCAATGCCAAAAAATAATGCATAAATATTGCAAAACCTCTGAAGCCATACGTGAAAAATGATGGACGGGAAAGATTGTTGAATTTGAACCGAACCTTAATTTTGCTTTAATGTATTCTTTATTCATCTACAGTGGTTGAAATGACGAGGACCCAATGTCACCAATTTCTAATAAATAATATCCTCATTGCTTATATTTGGTAGTGCAAGAGTTTGTTTTGTTTAATTTACAAAATAGTATAGGTATTAAACTTGCTTGTATAGTGAATGCATGAATGCCTTTTTTATTAAAAGACTAAAAGAACAACCGATGATTGTGACTTATTTCGCGTTATATTACCCTCAGTGAAGCATTTGAAGGTTACGAAGTTTTTTATAAATTTGTTGGCGCCCTTAATTAATCATTTAAATTTACTTATAAAGTAGTGCTGCTAGTAGCAAACAATATAACCTTTCCAAGCCAAAAATACATACGGCTAAACCAGGTGTTATAGCCAAACATAATGTATAACGGAAACATGAAACTGTTAAATAAAGTTTGTTTCAAAAAGCTAATTTTGCTTGTAACGTGATAATTCTTTTTTACTTACGCTGTACTTTTTCAAAATCTGACTTCACCAAAAGTTTTATATATGAAGGTGTCAATTATTTCAGAGACGATGAGATGCTGTAGACGACCTATCAAGTTCTGGTGACACTTGAACTATGAATGCAGTCTGACCAGTTATTTTGTAATTGCATCGTAGCCAAGAATTATATTTTCACTCTTAGTATTCCATATCAAGAAAGTCGCAAACTTGATTCGTTTATACCATATCACTTCGTCTGAGGTGCAATAAATCTATACCTCGAAAAATTCAAAATAACTCAAAAATCATACACGTTTTCTCATCGATGAAGTTGCTCATTCCAAACTGAATTTTGCAAGGGCAGCATGATTTCAGAAATCGTACCTTCCAGCTTTGAGCCCTTACTTTGACGCAACGCCCTAAGCATAACCTTTGAGCTTCGGTGAACATCTGCCGGAAGGAGTATCCCACTAAGAGTATCCCACTAGGATTATGAGAGTCACCTAAAAAAAACACCAAAAAAAAGTGTGAGCAAAAAGGGAATTTGGGAGTAGCCCGGATGATGACCATGAATGACATCACTTCAGCAAACCCTGATGTCAACATGGCGACGAGGAGCGTGTCGCCCATTCTCGCGTTGTATGTGTCCACCACGAGACGAATCGAGCGGAGAAGGAGGAATATATTTGTCCGTCCCCGATTTTGGAGAGGTGACCCAAACCTGCATTCAAATTCATTGACTATTGATGAGACGAAGATTTGACATAAAAGACACTAACCGAATCCAAATAATTTTAAATTAACTCACCATTCTCGAGACTGCAATTGGTTAATGCAAATTGGTGGAATAACATTGTTGACTATAGCCCGATGACCTGTACATCCGACAATGTTCCACCAGACAAAATTCGCCGGCAAAAAAAGAATGCTAATAACGAGCAGTTGGAAAGGTAAGGGTGAGGTATCATGGCGATTAATGGTCGCATCACGTTCAACGAGCTGGATTTCACAAAAGCGGTCACCAGACCTACCGCCAGTGAAACAGGAACGCGGGTCAATTTGTCCGCAAATTGGCTAAACCATTTCGCGTATTTTACTTTTCCTCGGAGTTGTGTAGCGCCTAGAAAATAAAAGTATTGAAAACCGAAAAAATGGCACTGTTTTTTATCCTTGTTTACCTCTATTTGATTGTGCCTCTAATGCAATCAAGTCATTGAAGAGTTGAGTAATTTCTCCAGGATATTTGCCCCAATGCCGGTAGCAATTTACAGTTGCTATGGCAATGATGATTAAGAAAATGGACTCAACAATTCCGACAATCGTCTGGTTGTCAAAAGCTTTCCACAAGAGGTCTAAACTCTTCCCCCAAGGGTCCATTTCCCCAAGCGGCCTTTCCCCCCAGACCATTTTCCCCCTGACCTGTTTCCCCCAATCCATTTTCCCCACAGACCAGTTTCCCCCCAAGACGATTTTCCCCACAGAAGGGTTTCTTCACATAGGCTTTCCCCACACCACCAACCAACCTTTGCCTTCCCCACAAGGTGTCACTTTAATTCAACCTTCAAATATTTTCACTGTGGGTTGAAAAACTCCGTTGTAGTAACCACGCATAAACATTGAAACCTTTTTATAAAAAACAACGCATGTATGTTTTATTTCTGGGATTTGTCCAGGTTAGAATAAAAATCAAACCAGCGTTTTAAGCATTATGTGCATATTGCTTTCTTCAGTGTTACACTGACATGTTACACAATCACAAAATTCAATTTTTTGACATCATTTTATATTGAATCAATATTAAGTCACCAATTTGTAATTGCACAATAACAGTAATTGAGTTATCGATTGCGATTTTACGTGCAAAAACGTATTAAGTTTAATTTTTCAAAAATTTTTGATTCAAAAGCAGTACTTATATGCGAGGTGGCTTGTGTGAGTGCAGTGCATTTTACATGCTGGTAATTCTATTTTATAATATACATCGATTAGATATTTGATACAACGAATGGGCGAAGTGATGACATTCAGCTGTTGATAAGCTATTCTTGATTTTTGACATGGTTCATCACATTGACTTTGTCCCGCACAAGTGACTAAAATCCTTTTCCTATGTAGCTAATTAAACATGTGAATTCTTATGAGTCTAAATGTTTAAAATTGCATTAATGCTTCAAACTTCTACGCTGAAAATATAATAGTACAGTTGTGTTGTCACAATAAATAAGTTTCAATGTTTATCCGTGGTTACTACAACGGAGTTTTTCAACCCACAGTGAAAATATTTGAAGGTTGAATTAAAGTGACACCTTGTGGGGAAGGCAAAGGTTGGTTGGTGGTGAGGGGAAAGCCCATGTGAAGAAACCCTTCTGTGGGGAAAATCGTCTTGGGGGGAAACTGGTCTGTGGGGAAAAT